>CM056385.1:14224095-14351595 GCA_029718625.1 Synaphobranchus kaupii | reverse complement strand
ATCACGTGTAGGGCTATGCATGCGTGTGTGTGCGATCACGTGTAGGGCTATGCATGCGTGTGTGTGCGATCACGTGTAGGGCTATGCATGCGTGTGTGTGCGATCACGTGTAGGTCTATGCATGCGTGTGTGTGCGATCACGCGTAGGTATATGCATGCGTGTGTGTGCGATCACGCGTAGGTCTATGTATGCGCGTGTGTGCGATCACGTGTAGGGCTATGCATGCGTGTGTGTGCGATCACGTGTAGGGCTATGCATGCGTGTGTGTGCGATCACGTGTAGGTCTATGCATGCGTGTGTGTGCGATCACGCGTAGGTCTATGTATGCGCGTGTGTGCGATCACGCGTAGGTCTATGCATGCGCGTGTGTGCGATCACGTGTAGGGCTATGCATGCGTGTGTGTGCGATCACGCGTAGGTCTATGCATGCGCGTGTGTGCGATCACGCGTAGGTCTATGCATGCGTGTGTGTGCGATCACGTGTAGGGCTATGCATGCGTGTGTGTGCGATCACGTGTAGGTCTATGTATGCGCGTGTGTGCGATCACGTGTAGGGCTATGCATGCGTGTGTGTGCGATCACGTGTAGGTCTATGCATGCGCGTGTGTGCGATCACGCGTAGGTCTATGCATGCGCGTGTGTGCGATCACGCGTAGGTCTATGCATGCGCGTGTGTGCGATCACGCGTAGGTCTATGCATGCGCGTGTGAAGACACTTGTGTCATTCACCTGCTGTGAAAGTTGTAGATCTCAGGCATGTTTCCAAATAGGATCTCCTTTTTGTCACGCAGATCGGGGGGTAGAAGGCCAGAGAGGACGGGGTTGTCCATTTCAGCTCGATAGCCCTTTTGCATATAGTAGGTGTTATGGCACATATGAACATAATATTAAACAGAACCATATTACGTAACGTATTAAAGAGGATGATATCACCATATCAGCATTACTGTATCCATGTAAAAATACATATACGAGTTCAGAAACAGCATTATTTCTGTTATGAAATTTTGAAATCTACTGGCCATGGAAAGCAGTAGAAAAGGTATGCTCACCAACAGTACAGACAGCAGCTCCTCTACGTAGATTCTTTCTGTTTCAATCAACTCTTTCATTACATGGCTGAGGAGGTTGAACAGCGGCAGAGAGAGAGAAGGAGAGGGCGAGTGAGAATGACCTCACTGCCCATACACCACAAGCGCAGTCACGAGAAGACACAAACGGACGGAAGGCCAGGCGGATGCAGCTCACCGCTTGAGGAGGTCAGGGCTCTCCTCTCCCTCCAAGCCGTATGACAGAGAGCTGCGGTTCTCCTGGTAGTCATGCATCACCTCTATCTGAGAGGGGTAGAGACACAAAGAGCATCAATAGAAAGAAGAAGTACACTTTACTTTTCTTTCTTTTTCACCATCAGTTTTTTGTCCCATGAAGCTGAAAGACAAATAAATTCTGGATAACAGGGCAAAAGCAAAACAAGGGAGCCATGAGCAGAAAACCAATCACATGCTGACATATTAAATCCAAATGTTCCATACACCACTGGGGTTACTGTAGGGTTACAGTCAGCCAGGTTCGGTTGGGAATTGTAGTCATTTTCAGGCAGGCCATGTCTATTGCCAGGGATTCTGGGCAACTAAAGAACTAAAAAACTCTTCTTTGCCAACAGTGGGGTTCGACAAACAGCCTTCCTCCAATACTCGACCCACACCCCTCAAGCCCTTTTTATATCACAGAGATACTATCGTTATTTGGGCAGAGCCCATTGCTTTCTGTCTTACCTTCCTGGAGTTGGAACCTTTCCGAGAGGCCCTCTTGCCTGGCAGAGAGAGGTCAAAGGAGAACTTGGAATTGAAGTCTACACCTAATGAAATAGAACAAAGGGCATTACTGTACTCTGGCTCTGTGGCAAACACCAATCCAATTGCCTAGGGCATGGAGTTAGATGTTGCTTCAATGAAACCCTGAAACACAAAGAGCTTTGCTCTGAGTCACTGAAGGGTTTCTGGTTGATTTTTTTTCAGAATTTCATAGATGCCGCCACAGCAAGGAAGATCACTGCCAGGCTGCAGAACCCACTTCATTTAAATACGTATAATCTCACCATGAATATCTTTATTCATCTTCTGCATCTACACAGGGTCTTCACCTTTTTAAAAATGGCTGCCTCTAATGGACACATTTGGATGTCAGATGTCTATCTAACACTGCCGTCACTTTTCACTCGTTACTGGTGTGTAGAAACTAAACAGGACGAGGTTACTGGTGTGTGGAAACTAAACAAGACGAGGTTACTGGTGTGTGGAAACTAAACAGGACGAGGTTACTGATGTGTGGAAACTAAACAGGACGAGGTTACTGGCGTGTGGAAACTAAACAGGACGAGGTTAATGGTGTGTGGAAACTAAACAGGACGAGGTTACTGATGTGTGGAAACTAAACAGGACGAGGTTACTGGTGTGTGGAAACTAAACAGGACGAGGTTACTGGTGTGTGGAAACTAAACAGGACGAGGTTACTGGTGTGTGGAAACTAAACAGGACGAGGTTACTGGTGTGTGGAAACTAAACAGGACGAGGTTACTGGTGTGTGGAAACTAAACATGATGAGGTTACTGGTGTGTGGAAACTAAACAGGATGAGGTTACTGGTGTGTGGAAACTAAACAGGACGAGGTTACCGGTTGGAAAAGGATTTGTTCCTCAAATAATATAAAAGTTAAATTTGTGTAATAAATCATAAAATATCTTCAAGTAAAATAAACGAAAAAGACCAGGGGAAATGACTCGTGTCTTTATCACAAGCACAGGAATTCACAGCATTTTATCATCAAAGAGTCACGAGTGTACATGAAAGCTTCTCTCTTTGAACCCTCTCAGCACTACAGGGATAGATTAGGCAGGCAATGCCAAAACACGCACCTGGAAAGGCGGTGAAATAATCAGTAATTAAGCACGTTGTTCCTCACCGCTTATCAGGCACATGCAGATGGAGGAGCCAGAGGGGGCTGGAGACTTTGCCCCTTTGCCCTTGATGTCCAGCTGCCCCTCCTCTCCTGGATAATTGTTTAATGGCCTCAATGTTCAATACCTCCGCCCCCCCCCCCCCCCCCCCCCACACACTTTTTATTACAACAAAACTGATTCAAACTATATACTTCTACCCTACTGCTCTCTGTCTATAGGAATAGAATGACTGTTCTGTACTCAGGCATGGTGAACATGCTTAGGTTATGCTGGTCAGAGTGTGGAGACTGACAGGTGAATAACGTTACCGAATTCAGCATGTACTATTGTCTTTATTTATCTTTCCTATGTTAGCTGTTTCTAACAGGGTACCATTATTATTAATAGTTGGGATATAGAGCTGTTCATATAGTTGTGATAAGGTAGGATAATATGTACTGGGCACGTGTACATATGTGCAATGTGCATGTACTGTATGTAGTATGTACTGCATGTGCGTGTTTGCGCATGTTTAAGTGTGCGCACGTGTGCAACGTCTGTGCGCTTCAGCGGCGTGTGGAAACTCTCACCGTGTTTCGGGGAGAAGAGGGGGGATTTCGAGCGGGGGGGGGTTCTCCGGCCGGGGCGCCACCAGCTGGACGGGCCGCACCTGCACGTCCGCCAGCTTCCGCAGGCACGCCTGCCGGTTGTGGACCATCCCCTGCACGCTGGAGAACTTGTCATGGGCTGCCCCGATCTGGACCTAGCGAGGAGAGGTCAGAGAGGAGAGGGGGTGAGACTGCGCTTCCATTACGCACCCCCGACACAGCGCTGAGGCCGAACACACACCGGCAGCACACTTAAACGAAGCCAACGCATGCACTCCTCACCCAACAGCTACCCTTCAGTAATCCCACGCTATATGTGGCCAGCGGTGTCCCTACAGAGACAGCGCGGGTGACAGTTTTTGCTTGGTAAAAGCTGATGGATGAACATGCTGGAGGATTCCAGAACCTGCATTTAGACACTAGTGGGAAAAAAAAGATGTGAGCACCAATCGTAGCATCTCATGAGCGTAAGCACGCCTGCGCGTGCGAGCGGGTGCCCGTTTAAGCACTGTTGGGGGGCCAGATTAGGATCTGTTGTGGGGAATGAATGGGGCTGGCGGTGGAGCACGGGAGGGGGTACAGCGGTTTACCTGCAGCTGCGGGGTGAGGATAGACTCAAACTCCAGACTGAGAACATCAGGGCCTGCACTGAGGGGAGGGGGGGCCCTCTCTTGCAGCTTCTCAATGTCCCACAGAGCGGCCTGCGCCCCTTCCTTGGACTGGAACTTATCCACCAGCTGACTGGCCAAGAGGTAGGCTCCCTCATCACACCAGCGCAGAACCTGGGGCAGAGACACGCACACAAACACGCATGCGTGTACACATACGGCACAGCCACAATCAGACACGTGCACGTAGACATACACATTCATGCACACACCCACATGCACATAAATACACCACAGACAGACACACATACACACACCAATGGGAGTCACAACTATGGACAGGCAGACTGCCCCAGGCGTGGCCTAAGCTAAATACAGTATTATGAGGGTTTGGGGGATGGAGAGACGGACTTGTGAACAGAGAGAACGCATCACGACAGGAGAGAAAGCAAAGCCTCTTGCTGTGTCATTGGGCACGCACACATACGGTAGCAGTCTGTCTCTTACAAGCAAATACAAGGAGGAAAACTAGGCCACTGCCAGAACGCAATGCCCAAGGGTTCCCAGCCTTTTCAAAGTCTGCAACAGTCTGCAAATATATTTTACTTAGTAGCTGATGGCCAAAATGACTCTGTGCTGTTTGGACATGTACAGGTGGCTGCGTAACAGAGAACAGGGGGTGGGGGAGCAGGGAGCTGTATATAGTAGTAGTCAGTAGTCTCCCATCCTGTGCTAATCCAGCAAAGACTACGCGTATGTCCTCAAGGTTATATACATTATTATACATAATTATTGGCACCCCTGGTAAAGATGAGTAAAAAGGGTTATAAAAAATTCACCGTTTGGTGAATTAGTTTAATCTCACAATGAAAAAATGAGAAAAATCCGACCTTTACTTGAAGTAAATTTATTCTGGGAAAAGAAAAAACCCTCATCAAGAAATAATTATTTATATATAGCTTTCATAAATATACACATAGAACCATTTAATTTTAATGGAACGTCGATGATGTTGTTTATGAACGGTAAGCATATAAGCACAGAAATATGTGTATTTTACAGAATGTTGATGTTTTGTTTCTCAGTGGTAAATAAACATAATATTACTGGTCATTTCAGTATACTACTGTCCAATGAAATATTCAGACAGGACTGATTTTGTTTCCTTATTTGGCCATTTCCAATCATATTACTGGATGTGTTTTGGCAAGAAAATAACTGTTTTCAAATACAAATATTTAAACAGGAATGAGGAATCACCCTAAAAACAACCGAAAAAACAAACCGAGGTGAAGAACTTTGATCAGTTCACTGACGGATTAATCATTCATAGCACACAGACCCTGTCTAAACTGGAGCTTTGATCCTCTATCAGGTTAAGAACGACAACAAGCCTACAATATGCCTGTGGGTGTTTTAAATCATATCTTCTATGGGGTACAGGAAACAAGCCCCGCTTGAAATGATCAAAGTAATTTGAGTGGCAGAATGTTAATGACACTGTCCACATCCAGCTACAAGAAGTGACCTACAGTCCCATTCCCTCTGCTGTTCTAGAGGGCCTGCCCCGGCATGGGGTCTCTTTGTTCCTGCCTGTGTGTGTGTGTGTGTGTGTGTGTGTGTGTGTGTGTGTGTGTGTGTGTGTGTGTGTGTGTGTGTGTGTGCAGGGTTCGAATTACACTCTGGCTTTCGGGGAGTCTAAAATTGTGGAGCAGGGGGGTTCTTTGTCAGGGAGCTCTTCGGGGTGGGCTGAGCTCCCCTGGCCACCCGTAACTCCAACCCTGTGTGTGTGTGTGTGTGTGTGTGTGTGTGTGTGTGTGTTTGTGTCTGTCTCTGTCTGTGTGTGTGTGTGTGTCTGTGCGCGCGTGTATGTGTGCTGTACCTCCTCCAGGCGCAGGAGCAGGTCCCGGGTCCGATTAAGGGCAGCCCGTTTGGCCCTCAGGTTGGCGGTTAGCACGTCACAGAGGTGACGTAGCTCATTACAGCGCTGGACGATCAGTGCCATAGCATAGTGGTGGCTGGCAGCCAGCTGGTGTCCATGCAGGACGATGATCTGAGCGCGACCCATCTCATCCTGCAGTGGGTAAGGCACAGCTACGCTCTTATAGGGCCCTGTGGAAGCCTCACACTTTCATTTACCATTCCACTTTGAGGTGAAAAGCAACACTGCATTCCCTGACGAAAAACACGATGGTATTCTGACCTCGGCTTTTGTGTTGAGATTGTCCAGGTCTTTGATCAGCTGCTCTGTCTGAGGCACAGTGGCTCCGACAGTAGCGACATCCCTCACTTGGGATGACAGTTTTTCCAGAGAGGACTCCATCTGCCACACGTTGGAACAGATCATCGTAGTTATCTTATGGCCCAAAGCCAAGTCTTATCACAAGCAACAATATTAGCAAAACAAAAGCAAACAACAAGCAAATTATATTATTATGGACATTGGCTGTTTTGACCATGCTGGTCATTAAGATCTAGACCCTGAGCCGACCAGAGGAGGATGGGTTCCCCCCTTGAGTCTGGTTCCTCCCAAGGTTTCTTCCTAGTTAGACCAGGGAGTTTTTCCTTGTCACTGTTGGCTTTGGCTTGCTCTTGTGGGGGGTTTAGGCTGGGTTTTTCTGTGAAGCCCATTGTGACAACTAGTTGTGAAGTCCATCCATCCATCCATCCATTATCTAACCCGCTTATTCCTAGTCAGGGTCACGGGGGGTGCTGGAGCCTATCCCAGCATGCATTGGGTGAGAGGCAGGAACACACCCTGGACAGGCCGCCAATCCATCGCAGGGCACACACACCATTCACTCACACACTCATACCTATGGGCAATTTAGAGTATCCAATTAGCCTAACCTGCATGTCTTTGGACTGTGGGAGGAAGCCGGAGTGCCCAGAGGAAACCCACGCGGACACGGGGAGAACATGCAAACTCCACACAGGAAGGTCCTCGGCCGGGATTCGAACTCGGTTAGTTGTGAAGTGCGCTATATAAATAAATATTGATTTGATTTGATTTAATATTATAACTGACACAAGGATATTGAGGTTGCACACCTGTTACCTGCAAATGTAACCATGCTTTATTACTGATAATGTATTCCTAATGTCCATGTTGTAGAAAAGTAAAAGTGTATTAATGTCCCACTACATATAATGCAAGTGTATCCAAGACCCCTAAATAGATATCTATTAATATATCCTTGTGTCCATTTCAAATACCTGGAAATATATTGACGCCCCCCGCCACAGAGACACACATCCAAGTGCATCTGTTCCCCGGGATACAGGTAATCACATTATGTGCTCATGTTCCGTATAAGCGGGCTGTACCTCGTGGAAGCTCTGCTCATATCGCAGAAGCTGAAGATACTGCTTCAGCTTCAGGTGATGCTTCTCAAAGAACTCATCGAAGGCCATCTCCATGTCCCGCAGCTGCGCCATCAGCCTGGGGGGAGGGGCACAGCTAAGCATGCAGCAAGCAGAGCCTAACCACCAATATGGGCGGCAGTGTAGTATAATGGTTAAGGAACTGGCCTTGTAACCGAAAGGTTGTAGGTTCGATTCCCAAGTAGGACACTGCCATTGTACCCTTCAGCAAGGTACCTAACCTGAATTGTTCAGTATATATCCAGCTGTATAAATGGATAATATGTAAAACATGATTAAAAAAACTTGTGTAAGTCGCTCTGGATAAAAGTGTCTGCTAAATGCCTGTAATGTAATGTAAAATGCAAATAAGGCTGTCAGTTTGAACAAGTGGAATGAGTCAAAAGTTAAATTTTTTTCACCAGCTTAATTCTCCTTTATGGTAAATGTGAATAAATCAATTACATTGCTCAAAGGAATGTAATACAAATTTAACGGCAAGTTTACCCAAGATATAAACACAAGATACTATGCATTTCCCTAACCATTCAAAGTGACATCTGATTTGGCATATTTAACACATGACCACCAAAATGCATCGCGGCCAAGACCTCAGTACCTCTGCACTGTCTGCCAGTCCTGGTTGACATCCCTCTGCTCACCAGGGTCCTCCTCGGCAGTCCTGGAGGCCTCCAGGTTGGAGAGGAGGTGACGCCCCTGTCTCATCACTGACCTGATGTCATCCTGTGGTGACATCACAAAGGTCACTGTCACCCTCATTGTGGAAGACGCTCCCATGCATTTGCACAGCTGTGTACAATTTTTGTCTGATTTATGAGAAATTTGTTTTGCACTCATAAGCAGCTCTGTTACGCACAATTACATATTCATCTCCCGCTACCGCAAAGCCCATCTTTGCACATGGCCCATTCTCAGAATTATTGCACTTTCCCATTATATTGCACAAGATACCACGATTAAACGTCCCCAGTTTAATGTGAGCTGGCTGGAGAGTCAGAGCCACTGGCTGTGACTTGTGTAACCTCCCTGAATTTCAGAAGATGGTCTTCTTGTGCCAGAAGAAAAGGAAGTACTCTGGGAATGGTATAAATGCATACAAATACAATGCAATACAACACCCCTGAATGAATTTGAAAGCAAACACATGTGTACCCCTGAATTTGTATGAGAAGTGCAAAGGAACAACTGCTCTCTATTAATGCTGCTAATCAAATTGATACTGATGTACCCATCACTTCCTGTATGCACATAGGCACTCACTCTCAGGCACATGCAGCACACTTCCTGTATGCACATAGGCACTCACTCTCAGGCACATGCAGCACACTTCCTGTATGCACATAGGCACTCACTCTCAGGCACATGCAGCACACTTCCTGTATGCACATAGGCACTCACTCTCAGGCACATGCAGCACACTTCCTGTATGCACATAGGCACTCACTCTCAGGCACATGCAGCACACTTCCTGTTTGCCCATAGGCACTCACTCTCAGGCACATGCAGCACACTTCCTGTATGCACATAGGCACTCACTCTCAGGCACATGCAGCATTAACCTATCCTAGTTACACGATCATTGTGCATGTCCCACAGGAAAAGCAGGCTGTACCTTCAGTTGCCTATATTTATCAGTGTGGGACATAAGGAGATAGTCAATGGCGTTTCCCTCATCCGGCAGCTCTGTCTCAGCCAGGTCTGTACCAAAGGCCTGCAGCATCTGAGCAATCTCCTTCACTGTGACTGCAAAGCTCTCAATGGCCTGTAGGGGGAGACCGGAGCAAGTCAGAGGCCAGGAGGGGCAGACAATCGAGAGCATCTACTAGAGCCACATATAGCCAAAAAGTTCACAATGCAGGTGAAGATAAGTGATTGAACAAATACACTCACATTCACTCGTGAAGATAATGTACTTGTACGGTACACATTACTTCAAAAGCAACATTTATTCTGCCGTCAACTAGTAAACTGCAACAAATAGCATATTCACAAACTAGTCACTGCAATTGGCTGTTACAAAATAACTTATCTTTCTGTTCTTAAAACAAAATATGTTTGCCTCAAGATATTCATAATATGAAATGGTTGTTTGATACAGCTGATGGTTTGAAATTAGCCTGCAGTAGCTAAGGCTTTTAATCCATATGCGCTTAACTATCTAGACAGTCAGAGAGGTAGAAAGCTAATAAGAAAAAAAAACTCAGTCAAGCTAAAAATACGCATATCCGAAAGCTGCCTTAAATGTGGATGTTAAAGAGTATGCTTAATTATCTCATATCAATAAATTGGAATAATTGGACTGCAGGTATATAGGGATTGGTAGCTGCGATATAAGCACTCCCTTGGTTCAAAGAGATCTTTTCATGGTTTGGGGCAGAATAGTGAATGTATTTGACAGATTACAAACCATCATTATCCAATGGTTACTTCTGATGTAGTTACATACACTGCCTGGTCAAAAAAAAAGTCGCACAATCTAATATTTAGTTGGACCGCCTTTAGCTTTGATTATGGTGTGCATTCGTCGTGGCATTGTTTCTACAACCTTATGCAACGTCACAACATTTATTTCCGCTCAGAGTTGCGTTAATTTTTGGCCGAGATCTTGTATTGACGACGGGAGAGTCAAAACACTCCGTAAAGTCTTCTCCAGCACATCCAATTCTGGTGGCCAATTCATGTGTGAAAATGATTCCTCATGCTCCCTGAACCACTCTTTCACAAATTGAGCCCGATGAATCTTGGTATTGTCGTCCTAGAATATGCCCATTGGGATAACCTGGTCAGTCAGTACATTCAGGTACTCAGCTGACTTCATTTTATTGCTGCATAACGTTGCTGAGCCTAGACCTGACCAATTTAAGCAACCCCAGATCATAACACTGCCTCCAGAGGCTTGTACAGTGGGCACTATGCATGACGGGTGCAATGGCGACTTTTTTTTTGACCAAGCAGTGTAATTGGTCAATTTTACCAAGAAACAATACAGCCAGCGGAACTATGCTTCCTAAATAATGTAAAGTACAGCATACCATCAGTAGTCACTGGAAAACTTTTTAGATTTTTAATATTGGTGCTGGATTTCAGGTAAGGATTAGCATCCTTATGTGGCTCAGTGCTACTGTTCATCAGCGGCGTCTGTGGTTGTTTTGGGTTTGTCAGTTTTTGTTGGATTGTGTCAGTGAAAATGTTGGCGTCAGTGTTGTTTCTGGTGTGAGTGTCATTGCCATTGTCAGGGCAGTACACTGGAGCACTGCCATTGCCATTGTGTTAATGGTGTAGCAGAGATAGAAGTGTTAGAGTCAGAAGCAACACTGATACTACTGTCAGCAGGTTACCGTGCGCAGGACTATCCAGTCACTGTGGCAATAGTCCAGGGTGCCACCAAACTCTGAGGTTAGTTGGTTCTCATCAATGTAGCGCAGCAAGTCTGTCACAGAGCTGAGCATCACCAGCTGAGAGAGGAAGAGGAGGAGGAGGAGGGTAAGACAAGATACAAAACGCAACAAGCACAGAACTAATGTAAACCTTACACCAGTGCGTAACCTCCAAATACAGCTCCCATTAACATGACCTTTATCCTTTCAAAGTCAGGCCCAAGTACTTGGCCCAAGTACCCAACTTCCCTAAATTCCCAACAAAAGTGATGTCCTTGCCTGTCCTGCAGGCCAGAGAAATAAGCAGTCTGGGTTCAGCAAATTAGTTCAATGAGGTCTTACTTAGAAAACTGAAAATGTGTGTTGGAGTAGCATTACATCACATTACACTGCAAACTGAACATGGAGCTTTGATCCTTTATCAGGATGAGAGCGACAACAAGCCTACAATATACCTGTGGATGTTTAAATAATATATTCTATGCAGCACAGGAAACAAGCCCCACTTGTAATGATCAAAGTCATTTGACTGGGACTGGCAGAATGTCAATGACACTGTCCACATCCGGCTACAAGAAGTGGCCCTGGTCCCATTCCCTCCACTGTTGTAGAGGGCCTGACCTCAAAGCATGGGGTCTGACCTCAAAGCACGGGGTCCTTGTTCATGTGAATAAAGCTACTCTGTATGGTACTGCATGGGCCATCACAGGCACTTAACCGGGCCCTGCCCAAAGGGACAATTTAGCTCCTCAAACTGTGTGGCGATGGCTCGCCTGCCTTACCGGCATCTTGAGCATGAAGTCTTCCTGGCTGAAGCGGAAGCCGATGTCGGTGGCGGTGCGCTGGAGGAAGCTGGTGGGACGCAGCACCAGGACCAGGTGCAGGTTCCCAGGAAAGGAGGCCTGAGGAGAAGAGAGGTGGCATTGGATCAGCACCTGCACCCCAGGTGACCCGTCTCCTCAAAACATTTACTGGGCCGGCATTGCACTCATTTACTGGGCCGGCATTGCACTCATTTACTGGGCCGGCATTGCACCCATTTAGTGGGCCGGCATTGCACCCATTTACTGGGCCGGCATTGCACCCATTCCTTTACCCATATCGCTCATAAATAACTCACTTTCCATTCACATCTCAGATTGATGTCACCGGTTTGTATTTGTGAGCAGAGATGGCCGCACTCGAAAAGCACCGTTTCATCCGACCATTCGTCCCTGTTCAACTTATGGCAGATAATAGATTTGATGTATGTGTTAATTAATGTGTGCCTGCTCCTCTGTGATGGTGTTGTAATCTATAGCCTCACAGAGATGGATGGGACACCGAGCACTGCCCCGCCCCCATGGCCTGCACAGGAATCTGAGTGAGTTCTCCTTCACTAAACTCCCCATTTTACACAGCCGACTCATCTAAATCCCAGCCAAAACAACAAGCCCCCTCTAATTTCCCCCAGGGGCAGTCGTTGCAAATCTCTCTTTTAAATGGGGGAGAATCTGCTTCTGTCAGTGCGAGCTCGCAATCAGCAGCACCTCTGTGACACGCCAGACCACAGAGCTCGTAAGCCTACAGCACTGCCTGTCAATTAAGCTGAGCTTACGTCCATCAGCTGTAGAATTTCTTTCACAATATTTTGGTGCAAGAATGAAACAATGCATCTCTCTTATGTGCTATGTTGTTTTATAGTGCTGTATAGACAGTCATAGTATGACCACAGAACAAATGTTTGGACATTTCAATATTTCATTTATTCAAAGCACCTGAATTATTTACCTCATCCCTATACGACCAATTTAATTGTCAAGGGTAAGGAACATTCCAGGACAGTAAATTATGGAAGAAAAATGAATTGTGTGCAGTATTGGACAATTAATTCTGGTAAACTGGATAGTTCTTATGATCTCTGTCCCGAGAATGAATGTGACATACGCTTACACATTACGTTTAGACAGTTATCTAATGTGTAAAAAACGGGATTTCCCCTGATGCAGTACATATATATTTTTTGGTTTTTCAAAACGGATTCATGGCAGTTTATACACAAGCAGTGGGAGAGTTGTCTGACTGTTTCCTGGTAGCGTTGTTTACATTTTAGACTGCACACCTTTGACATTGATTTGCCCTGCGATTACCAACGCGCTTTTATTGACCTTGCCAGTCATCTCTATATTATCCAAAACCGTCTCATATGTAAACGTGCATATATGTGTATGTGTTAACCAAGGTGATAAGCATTTTTTCTCGTGTTTTACTGCTTGGATGGCATGACTAAGCCGTATTCGAACTCCGCATCGCAGTCATGCACGAGCTTCTGCTTAGAGCATGCACTGTGCTATGCAGCATTTTCCCTGCCTATCCCAACTTGAGATAAAACTCCAGCGCTCCTAAACAAACTGGAGAAGAAAACGCCTTACCGCGGTTCGCCGCATCCTGGGCATTCCTCTTTGCGGATTAGCCTCCGCCATTATTTTAGATTTTGTTATTTAGGGACTGTTTCCCTTTCTCACTTCCCCCACCCTCCGCGAACCACCGGTGCCGCGGTGTTCGGTCAGCCCACGAGACTCAGCAGCAACCGCAGCGTCAATAATGCGACTGCCACGAGCTGGCTGGCAGCACTGTTTTCAACACTTCTCTGGCGCTCGGATCTTCTCGCACTCATTTAAGGAATATCATTATATTTTTCGTCATATTTTAACATGAATAGTTTGCACTTAGCAGACTGTGTATTTGTACATTACTGTATCCACAGCATGCACTGCCCTGCCACCTGGTACATGCACAACTATTTTTAGCGTTAGTAGGACTGCATAGCCCTATTTTTTGGGTAGATTCAATTATGATATTTATACTTTGGATTCAAAGTTTGACTTGCGGTACCAAAACGGAAAATAACACATAGAAATTTAATCCTCCAAAATTTTGAACCATAATTTCTATCCTTTCCATTTTTCTGTGATCCGCAGTTTTTACGTGACACTACTGAAAACAAGATCAGCACCAAGGACAGCGATGTTGACGAGGCCTACAGATTTGGAGAGGCGGAAGTTAGTATTAGCAGCGTACATTGTAGTTTGCCGGAGCACCACACAAAATTTTACTTAAATTTCCATGAACAGCATAATATTCTAAATCTGTATTTACGAATACAATATTTTCTGAAATTAAACGATTACTATGACCCTATGTATGTACAAAATAAAATAAATTACAAGAAGAAGAAGGTCGATAAAAATAGCTGTCAGAGTTCTTTAATTTATACTTCTTCCCTCCACTTGTAATCATTTTCTTAAAACCACTGGCAGACTCACCGCTATCTTTGCCAATGCAACTTTGATGGAGGCCCAAGTGTCCAGTCTTCGGTCAAGAATAATGACAAACTTCACACCAGGCTGCAGGTTTCTAAACAAACCAAGGTGAAAACTATTATATATTTTTTATATTTGTGTTAAATTTTATAACAAAATGCAATCTATCCATAATTAATTCGTTTTTTTTTTTCAAATACATCTATTCATTGAGTTGTACTATAACCTAACTGTAAGTACTTAAGGTCGCATTTGATCTGTTAAAAATCTGTTAAACATGAATTAAACTTCACATGCTGGAAATTTTCAAAGTTGGTTCAGGTCTCATATCTCTGGCAAAGAGTTTTCAGTGTCCATTGGGGAATATTTGTTGTGTCCACCACTGTACCTGTCACCCTGTTACCTATGGAGTCCATATTAGGGCAATGTTTAATTCCTTTTCATATGCTTCCTCGTGGTGAAATATTGGAAAACAGTGTATTTGCAATAGGCAATATGCAACTATAGTTGTTGTCTGTATAGGCACCTAAATAATGGAACTCATGAGAATGTACCAGAGAGTATCAGAGCTACACAGACAGCCTCTAATTTTAAATCACTTCTTTTAAAATATTTATTCCTGATATTTTCTGTTGTGTGACATGTTTTACTCGTTTAATTTCCATTTCTCACTATGTTTGTTCATGATTTTATTTTTCTTTATTACATGTGGGATTAGGTTATATTGTCACATTTTATCTGGAAAGCACTTTGAAGGCCTGTATGAGAAGCACTGTATAAATTAAGAACATTTTTATGGGCCCAAACACAGCATGTATTGGAACCCTACTGTTTTTGATCCATTGTTTTTTTCCCATTATTTGGTTTATCCTGCTAGATTAGCTATAACCACTGGGGCCTGTACCACAAAGCAGAATTACTGAGTTAGCTGGATAACTGCACTGAATACAACCCAGAACCCTCCCAAATCAGGAACATGGACTGAAGTAAAAAGAGCGGTTTTACTAAGTTATGCAGCTAACTGAGTAATCCTGCTCTGTGATACAGGTTCCTGGACTGTATTGTGAAATCCTATAAAAAATGGTAGAAACTCTAAGATGTATTAAACTGGAAACAAGACCAAATGATGGCAATACATTTAAAAAAGCAAAATTGAAAGCACAGCCCCCTTGGCCTGTTTGACTCGAAGACACAAAAATAATGTCTCTGCATCCCTGTCCACACAAGGAACATATAAAGCTGCCTTGAGAACATATAAAGTCCACCATACTGGATTGTCCATCATTCTGAGGTCTTTTAATAAAACACATAATCTTCTTCGCATGAACCATATGTCTGATTGATGTGTACTTTGGTGCACACCATATATATTACTGCCAACATATTCATTAGCCACGCTCATTGCTATAACATGTGATATCAATACGGGAATACACAGACAAGCAAAACACGCTCCTTAGAAATACAGTAATGTGCAAAAGTCTCAGGCACCCAAGAGTTTTTATTTAAATGTTTTCTTAGATATAAATTTTTTTTCTTCTGCATTAGTAGAAAAGAGGAAATAAAACATTTCCAAACAATCATTTTCCAAAATATTTGAACTATCTTCAGCGAAAAGAACAAGGAGTCCTGAACAGGTGGTATGGCCTCCACAGAGCCCTGATCTCAACATCATTCAGGCTGTCTGGGATTACCTGGACAGACAGAAGCAAGCGAGACAGCCAATGTCTGCAGAAGAACTGTGGCAAGTTCTCCAAGATTGGAACAACTACCAGCTGATTTTCTTATTAAACTGCATGACAGTGTACCTAAGATAATTGGAGCAGTTTTAAAGGCAGAGGGTGGTCACACCAAATATAGATTTCAATTTTTTTTTTTTTTATTATTTACTGCTCTTTATAGTCAATTGTTTTATATTAACTTTTTATTTAATTATTTTTGAAAGCATCTCCGCTTTACAGATTTTTTTTTTTTTTTTTTTTTACATGTGCCTAAGACCTTTGCACAGTACTGTATGCGATGTCAAACCACTGCTTCTTGAGCTTGCACAGACATGAGTGAGAGGAGGAGCAGACTGTGAGTGCATTATTGACTGGTAAGACTGGTCATCCTTGGCAACTGGCCAATTATGGGTCACCCTGGCAATGGCATTAGTTCCTTTTTTAACTGTAAAGGAAATGTTCAAAAACATTAAAAGTATGGCTTCTAAAGGACAGGAATTCAGTATTTGTGATTAATACCAGTCTCCTTTACTGCTTTGTCAACACTTGTCAAATGTGGCATGAACTGTGCCATTAAATACAGTGGCGCCTGAAAGTATTCAGACCCCTTCACTTTTTGCACACTTTATTGTGTTGTAGATTTCATTTTAAATGGATAGAATTGCCATTTTTGCCCATCAATCTACACTCAATAACCCATAATGACAAAGTGAAAACATGTTTTTAGAAATTTTAGCAAATTTATTAAAAATCAAAAACTGAAATCTTCATTAATTTACATACTGTAAGTATTCATACCCTTTACTTTAACATATTTTTAAAGTATTATATTTAATATTTGGTCGCATATCCTTTGCATGCTGTTACTTCCTGAAGTCTGTGACCCATTGACATCAAACGACTCTCAATCTTATTTTCAGGTACTGATACAAGCGATACTATAACTGCTCTGCATTTGAATTGATCTATATGGGAATTGGGGGTTGAGACTAGATTCAGCTGCAAATTACACTGGTACAGTATGGAACACATGGCTGGTTGTAATGGTCATCAAGGGTCTGAGCTATGGAAAGAGCCCCAAACCATCACTCTGTTGCCAGATATGGAGTAGATGTGGATGGATCACTGCAAGGGTTATTTCTCCTGACTCCTTTTCCTATAGAACTCTATGGGGGGAAAAAGTCAGGAAAAACAACCCTTAAAGTGATCCATCCACATCTACTCCATATCTGGCCGCAGAGTGATGGTTTGGGGCTCGTTTGTTACCTTAGACCCTTGATGACTTACAGCCATTTAGCAAGTCATGTGTTCCATACTGTACCAGCGTAAATTACAGCTGAATTTAGAGATCAATTAAAATGCAGAGAGGTTATAGTATCGCTTGTAACCGTACCTGAAAATAAGATATCAAGAGTCTTTTGATGTTTATGGGTCACAGACTTCAGGAAGTAACAGCATGTAAAGGATAACCGACCAAATATTAAATATGATACTTTAAAAATATATTAAAGCAAAGGGTATGAATACTTGTAAATGAGAGATTTCAGTTTTTGATTTTTAATAAATTTGCAAAAATTTCTAAAAACATGTCATTATGGGTTATTGAGTGTAGATTGATGGGCAAAAATTGCAATCTTATCCATTTAAAATTAAATCTACAACACAATAAAGTGTGCAAAAAAGTGAAGGGGTCTGAATTCTTCCAGACGCCACTGTATTTAGAAATTGAAGTGTAGTAAATTTGAACATGATTTAATACAAATATATTTATGACTGCCATTAACCAGTAAATTTGTAGCACCAATTGCAATTATAACAATCAATCAAAACAGAAATATGACATATATATGACATATCTGAATATGGCGAAACTTTATACTCAGATAGGTGCATGGGTTTCTTCATCAAATTAAATTTGTTGGTTAGTCAGAAAATGCAGTTGCATTGTGGGATTTGTTATTTATTTTTGCCAATTACTGAATGGAAAAAAACTTGCTGAAATCAGAACACCCATTACACTTATGATAAATAATCTTTCCCCTTGGTGGCCATTTTGCACTACTAGCTACTTGTGCTTAGACCCAGCTGTTGCTGCTACTGCTGCTGTTGCTGCTACTGCTGCTGCTCCTGCTGCTGCTGCTGTTGCTGCTACTGCTGCTGCTGCTGTTGCTGCTACTGCTGCTGCTGCTGCTGCTGCTGCTGTGGCTACTACTACTACTACTATTATTATTTTTATGATGATGATGATTATTATTATCATTATTACTATTATGATTGTTATCATTATTGTGCACGTACTTTATGTAACAAATAAAAATGGTCTAACAGCAAAGTACATCAGGTGAAAGCATAAACTGAGGGTTCATATTATTAACCTATCAATAATAACATATAATTAAGGTTCTGGAACAGCACAGATGTTTGCTTATATAAACATAATAATGAAGCAGGATTGTTGAATAAAGGCCAAAACAATAGGCACTATTTACTGAGCACATCTATTGAGAAAAAACAATGGAGCACTCAGGAAAAAGCAACACTATGAATAAACAAGTTGTCCTTTTGAGAGCCAGCTGCCAGCAGAGAGAGAGAACATAGCATAGGGCATAATGCAGGATGACTGACACCATAAGGAACAGAGTGCTTGAAGCTGTGTGTGCAGAGAATACTCCACGGTGTATTCTAAGAGAGTGAGCACTCTGCAATGCAGAGGAGGCAGGGAAGACTGAGCACATGAAGACAAGACTTTCTCAGCAGTTTGGGTCACAGGGAAGAACAGACAGAGATTATTTGCAACACAATTTGTATAATAGTGAAATAATTTATCATCAAAAATTCCTAAACCTAATGTTCCTTTCAATCCACTCCACAATTTAGTTAGCAAGTTGGAATTAACCTGAGCAGGTAAAACTACACTGCCACCCAGTGGTAAAATTCTAAAATTACAATTATTGAGATCCTGTGCAATAATTTTCTTTTTTATATTTAAGTCAAAAGATAAATATATATACTCAGGGAAGAGTGGGAGATAGACAGATCAGGAAAAAGATGTCAAGGTTCTGGCGGAGAGGGTTCACACACACACACACACACACACACACACACACACACACACACACACACACACACACACACACACACACACACACCGTTGTGCAAAAGTGAGGTATTTCAAGACTTTATCCAGGCCCTCATCTGGAATGTCATGGAAAGCAGTGCATTCTGGGAAGGTTATGATCACACTGGACTCCTTCCCCCGCCCCCCTGGCAGAAAGAAACAAAGATCTGCCATCAGTCATAACATTCTTACATAACAACGTTAAACATCACAAAGTCTAACATAATGCAGCAGGAGACCTTTGAGTGAGATATGATGTTATGGTTATTCTGTTTTACCCATGTACAACATGTAAAACAAACCCTTCAGGGTTAGTGCTATTAGTTAGTGCTGATGGATTGGTGTTTGGTCATGCAGTTGCTTTCCTACTTCTTTCACATACAGAATAATGTGCAAGTGCTTATGAAATATAGCTGAAGGACCAAACTAACTGGGAACTATGAAACAAGCTAACTGGGAACTATAATCTGACAAACTGTCACTGATGATGCAAATCTTTTCATCGGGAAAATAAACAAAGAGGTAGTGTTTGGTTGGAGAAGAACTTGCCGTGATATACCCTTGTGAGCGCCATTGACTTGATGTGTCATGGGGCACAGATCATTTTTCAGAGAACAGTTCAAGGTACCTGGTACATTGTGGATTGAGCACTTTGGATTAAAGCCTCCCTGTATAATTGCTCTATAACGGTGATGAATGACTGAGCCCTGTGCATGGCAGAGCCTTGCTGGCTAATACACTTTTTTGCAAAACACTTCCACAAGGACCATGAGGGAGATAATTAGACTCTCATTTTGCTCGAACAAGCCTAGTATTCATTTCTGTCACAGGTTTTCAGTGTGCGAGACAGACGCTCTCATTTTTAATTTTTGCATTCTCAATGATGCTGGGCCCAAATAGAATATAACACTGGAACAGACTCAATGACGAAAGGCAGGCAATACTGATGATGCAGAGTGACTGTGCTTCAAGTGGCAGGGAGTAATTAACTTATATAACTAAAAACTCCAAGTGAGAAATATAAATGCATGTTATAGGACAGTTAAAAAATGCATGTAACCATTCAGTGCTGTTGAGACAATCTTTGAAGCAGGCAAAGTGCTCTTACCTGATACGTAGGCAACCTGCTTTTCCATGTAATCATGCACCTCTGTAATGCTCATGGGGGCCATTACCTCTGTTAGAGAGAAGGGATTGGGTCTGTTAGGTTGCATTGTTCACAGGATGCAGAGGTCAATAAGGACTCTGTACTAATAATTGTTAATAATTAAATTATGTAAGGTGAATGCAAGAATATCCTGCTGTTTTGGACAACAATCAGGAGCCCAATTTATTTGATCACTAAATTACTGTCCTGTTGAGAGAACAGAAAATAATATCACCTGAGTGTGTTTTACTGAGCACATGAAGACAATACTTTCTCAGCAGTTTGGGTCACAGGGAAGAACAGACAGAGGTTATTTGCAACACAATTTGTATAATAGTGAAATAATTCCTCATCAAAAATTCCTAAACCTAATGTTCCTTTCAATCCACTCCACAATTTAGTTAGCAAGTTGGAATTCACCCTGAGCAGGTAAAACTACACTGCCACCCAGTGGTAAAATTATGAAATGACAATTATTGAGATCCTGTGCAATAATTTTCTTTTTTACATTTAAGCCAAAAAATAAATATATATACTTAACAGATACATTCTGTAAAGAGTATTCAATTGAAGTTCACTGCTCACTGACAGACCACTAAACATTTACACAACATTTTGGTTAAAATATAAATCACCATGTTACGTACACAAGCGATATGGTAGCCAAAATACCAAATCCTCCACTAGTGGGCAGTATAATAACTTTTCTTGCTTTCAGGAGGAAAAACTAGTTAATATTTGTTTTCTTTGGCCCTTTATGTAAACTATAAAACTTTAAAAATGACTGTACAGGGTCTTTTACAACATACCTGCAACACATCCATTAGCAGGGGCGCAGATGAGACTAAAATTTGAGGGAAAGCTGGTACCGTGCGGACCCATATTGGTGTAGGGTTGGATTATTGCACCGCCTGATTATTGCATCTGCTTTCCATCCTGCGCTGATACATAGCTTTCTGTAAATTATATAAACCATTACTTGGCATAGATGTGTTTCATATGACATACCTTTTCAGGATATGCGCTGTGCTGAAGGATATAACAATATCCTTTTGTTATATGTCCCACCAACAATATGAACCTGCAACACCTTGGTCACCAGCGAGATCAGTTCAGCAGTTCACAAACCATTATCCTGCACAGGCTCCTCAGTGCATAGCCAATGTTACATTTTACTCAATCACGTCTCCGTTCTCAGCTTTCCATTTCACACTGTAAGTATCAGAACAGCCATAGATACAGATATGCTTCTCACTGCAGGCCTGACCTCTTAATCTATACTCGCATAACGTATCGCATGGCCGAATGCGGTGTTAGGGGGTTAAACCTCTTTTCCTGGCACTGGAGTTCAGATCAACGGCCATGACCGACGGCAGTTCATCCACACAGAACTAGCTGACGGTTAAGCATATACAACTTCAAACCAGCGCAGCAAACATTGTCACATCCAAGCTTTGTTACAACAACCAGCCCTGTGACACCAGCAAGAGCAAGAGAATTTGGCTTGAGACCAACAAACACAGGAAATTTGCTACCACACACCGAGTAGAATGCAAAACAACCCAAAGAAAACTCTTGTCTCATGAATAATACAAACAGGGGATTGAAAAATAAATACAAGCACAAACAGATGATAACTATGTCCCAGGTATTACTATGGTTTAATCTATCCTCACTGGCAGGTGTAATAGCATCTGTCATCCCGGCATCCTATAGTTAATGACTCTGTCCCTTCACCTGTGAATATTTTATGAGTTTAGCCTTTAGCAGTGCCGGGCTGGTAAGATGACGGCCACCTGTTGTGGTGTGACGAGGAGAGACTGTGTTTTGGGCTTTATTATTCACAGCGGTGATATTATGAGGAAGCTTTAAATAGTGTTACTGAGGGGGCTTCTTCTGTGGGATGGGGGCACAGAGAGGAACATGTTTCTTGGATGGACAGGCTGTGAGGAGTTACATGTGCTTTGTTAGCTGCAGCCATTTTAACATCACTGGGCCAATCACTGGTCTATGGCTCCCGGTAATGGAAGAGCTGACCCTGGCTCAGAACCTTATTCAACTGCGGAGAATCTCTACAGAAATTTAATAAGGAATTCATATTGTCATTATTATTGCCAGATATTGCCGTTTCATAACATGCTCTCTCAAACACACACACACACACACCACCCCTTTAACAATACCTGCATCATAAAAAATTTAAATACATCATTCAGCCAACATTGCCTGCTTTGAAAAACCTTTTAAACTTTAATTCTGGAAACAATGAAACATCTACTTGTTCTACCTTTTGTCATCAATGTAAAAGGCAACTTGCTGAAACCGTCCCATTCAAACAGAGAAGTGAAGAAATGTATTATTCAAAGATTCTGAGGAAGTAGTTGGTTTCTAAACCATGATGTAGAGCCTTAGAACATGTTAATAGAACAAATATATCAACCGTTTGTCCCCTCACAGCAGAGAACTGCAACAGCACTGCACTGTTTGCTCAGCATCAACAAACATAACCCAAAGTCTGTTCCACTGAACAGATTGTCACTTTTCCGTCACACACGGTACTCTGCATGGCTTTTACAGCACTTGTGAAATCATACAGTACCTCATTCCTACGCCTCTCTAACATGGTGTCATTTTCCTTTGATATGGTTTACTGTAGTATACACAGTGGTATACTGGTAATATACAAACCTTGAATGCCTGTGTTGGAATCCCTGACAAAAACACCTCAAGTGGATGAGAAAATCCAGACAAGACACCAGTTAAATCTCACAGTGAACTCACGCCGTATCACGGTACACTATGTCTTCTATGGTGGAAATATGGGACACGGAAAACATCAGGGTGTCGGTGAAAATAGGATGGGCGCCAGGTCCTATCTTGTCTCCTCCCCTTTGTGTCAACAGTTGAAGCCTCAAGGAACTATTCTAATTTGTGCTGCTGGGTACATATTGACCAAAGGCTACTTTACAGCTAATAAAGATGATATGCAACCCCTCCCTCAAACCTTCTGGACTTCTTCAGGAATGCACATGCAATAACAGAGACAATGTTTCAGCTGTGTTAAATAAAGGGAGCATCACCCCCTGCTTATCCATGTAAAAATAATCCATGCGCATTAATTGCAGATGCTTTGTGCTTATAAAAGTCGAGCAACAGGGCTTTCCAGGAGAATGAGGAAGGGGAGCCATGTTGGTGAGGTGTGAAATGCTCTCCATTCAAAACAGACCTTAATGATGAGTGAACAATGAGGGACTGCAGTGAGAGCAGATCTGCTTCTGGCTGAGAGCCCTGGCAAGCCATGTTTCTATATCATTGTTCTAGACATTTAGGAGATCAGATTTAAGATGGGACTTTCTGTACATGCGGCATGCAAACAGAATTATGATTACATAACAAGAGATTTGCTCGTTTCAAATTTACTACATAAAGGTTGTGTCCTTGGGAATACTCAGTAAGCTCCCATAAGGCAGAAGTGAAATTGTGCCAGCAAAAGAGCTTTGACACAGATGTAACTTAAAGCACTCAAATGCATCTAATAGATATCGTATGCATTGCTGTTTTGTGCTGGTGAGAAGTTACAGTGAGTGCATCTATCATCTGATATAAACCTTACTTGTAGCTTGTTTAGAGGTGTGATCAGTATGTTTATTCTCAGAGAGTGAGACCTTATTTACATCGTGAGCCTGCTTCCATGGCAACGACCCTGGGTGAAACCGTCTTCCCAAGTTTCCGTCGCGCACGGCTCTACTCAGCGATGGGACGGACCATGTTGCCAATCGCCACAGCGCGGCTGCTCCAGACCAAGGGTTTACCTGGGCGCCCGGGCATTACGGCGGGCAGGCTTACAGCTGCTGTGTTTGCGAATAGGGTCCAGCTCCGTCAGCGGTTGCGGCTGACGTGCGGAGGCGTGTCAGTAGCCGGAGGATTCGGGTGCTCAGGGTGGAACCACAGTGGAGTAAAGCGCAGAAAGCATTCAGGAGCTTCGGCAGCACCACATTCTTCAAATAGCTCAATCCAATGAGGCCTGCGGTGGCTGAAGAGTTTTAAAAAAAAGCACATGGAAAGCCTTTCCTTTTTTCTAGCCCATAATGTGACTATATCAAGGCCATATTGTTGCAATACTCTTTGCAAATATAATAATTTTAGAGCCTCAGCAAGACAGCAATGCACCAAGACAACAAGACAGCAATGCACCAAGGCTCAAGGCAGCTGCCTTCAGTTTGAGACACAGCCATAGGTACTATTTAAGCCTATGACGGGTTAGCTATGATGTCATCGCGTTGGGCTCCGCATAGGTTGACTCGCCCCAGGCCCAGCCCACCCTTGAGGCGGCCCTGACTGCAGCCATGTTTAGCATGATTTAGCATGTAGCATCACCCAGGGAAGAAAGGGTTTTGATGGCGGGATGCTTAGGTCTCATTGCGCATGACATCATCTGCCTGCATCGTCCGTAACTGAAATGAAGCTGGTGGACTATAGAGTGAAAAGAAAGGGGGTCTATTCTGAGCATGTGCTTGTCTACAGTAATGGAGGAGGCTGCAGAGATGAGACTTGCTTGTCTACACTAATGGAGGAGGCTGCAGAGATGAGACTTGCTTGTCTACACTAATGGAGGCTGCAGAGATGAGACTTGCTTGTCTACACTAATGGAGGCTGCAGTGATGAGACTTGCTTGTTATGAATACAAACTGAGCATTAAAAAAAAAAAAAACAGGATGAAAAAAATGTAAAAGAATCAAGTCACTTCACCACCACAATGTTGCCAAGCAATGACAGCTGCGATCACATGAAGGGTTAAAGCAGCATTATGGATAAAAGTATTACCCCTCCATCGCGTAAAAATAGCTCTCCTAATCCCCAGCATTGCTGCACCACAATCCACTTCCTTCATTCAGCAGCCGAATCAAGATGGAGAGGGGTGGGGAGAGGGGAGCATTTTGCCCGTTATGAGGGGAGCCAGGCCCTAGGAAGCAAGCAGCACTGGGGGCTCCTCCAAACAAGTCCACAGTGCTTGTGTCAGAGAGAGAGAGACAGAGAGAGAGAGAAAGAGATAGAGAGAAAGTGTACTCACGTGCCAGCATGCTCTCCAGCGCGGACACAGTCTGCAGAAGGTTGTAGTAGCTCTCCATCTCTGTCCGGGACATCCCGTCTCCTTCCCTTGACAAGGCTTAAACCGCCCCCTCACTGAGAAAACTCGGCTTTTCCAAGGGGCTCACATCCTTAGGCTCCCTCCTGTGCACCCCCAGAACAGAGACTAGAGAACCAAAGGGGGTGGGGGTCTCAGCTTTGCTTCCTTATCGGCCTTATAAGAGATGCTCCTGTGCTCACTACACTTTGACACAGAGTCACCCTGACCTGGGGAAGCACATGGACACCATATCTCTGGTCCAGAGAGCGATCAGCATTACGCCTGCCAGCATTAGAGCCAAGACACACACTCACACACAACAGAGCTCTTTCCCATGGCTGGATGGGGGAAGTCAACCTCAGGAAAAGGATAAGTCCAGCAGTCTTTCCGAAGGAGGAACAGAGCAGGAGCACCTATCTTCAGAGCAGCAACTTCCCTCCGGAGGGAGCGGACGATAAGCCCTCTCACTCCAGTCCGGCACGCTAGCTTAGTGCCGTGCAATGCCCAGACTCCTGACACTTTGCCTGGCCCTCCTACGTGTATCAGGCCCCGCCCACTCTTCCTCCATCACTGTGCATACCATCTAGCCATCGCAGTCACGGTCTGAACTCTCAGGGATGTGATCCGACAGTCTTTTCAGCACCGTATGAACAAACAGGTGTTTCCCTGCGACTGCACCACGCCCAGAACTGATTTCTCCACCCCCTATGCAAACACACACACACACACACACACACACACACACACACACACACACACACACACACACAGAATGGCACGGAGTCATGGACACATCTCAGGCTATTGTGACTAAGCTTTGTGTTTTACTCTGCCCCAGCAGGGACCTCAATATCCCACACAAAGGAACACGCACACATATCAACACAGCTAGTACTGTAAACAGTGGCCGACTCGCTCCTGTTTCCCCAGCTGCAGACATACATCTCAACATGCGTACACTGATGACCTCAGAGACACTAGAAAATTCAGTTACGTACACAATGGCACACATACAGCAAGCGGTGCACAGCTTGGCCTCACAGCCAGTGCGGAGGCCCAACACTGCTCCTCATTAACCCCCCTAGTTAACTGCAACGCCCCCCACCCCCTGCAGAAAAAAGACACACAGAAGACAAACTCTTCACATGTGCAGAGAAACAAACAGGCAGGCATCGCTCTTTCATCACTTTCTTTTATTACAGAATAACTTTGTGTTGACTGGTCTTAGAGATACATTCAGATGCTTGTAGGTTCAGAGGGTCTCGGTGTAGCGTCCTACGTAAGGGGTGCTGGTTTGGGGATGTCTTACAGCCTCTGCTCCTCCTCTGGGAGTCAGCAATGGTCTCTAAGCATTCCGAGAAAATCTCTTTTTTTCCCCCTCATTTTTACCTTATTTATTTTTTTTTTTTTTACAAAAGGTTGCTGGAAAAATGTTGCTGTAAACATACAACACAGCATCATCGTTTTAGTCAGGCAAACATGAGGATTAAGGACTTGCATCTGTTAAAAATGCAAAGGATCGTCCTTTCATAACATAGGCAGCCCCTCCACGTCTGGAGCCCCGAGCTCTGTTCACCCCAGGGGCCAACCTTAGCCCCCGTGGGCAGGTGAGATTACCAAACTCGCTGCGCCACTTTCATAGCCATCAATTATACAGTGATAACCTCTGGTTGATCAAATTCGGAATTTTGCTAAATCGCATCCAAATCTACAATCAGAAAATGCTGTGCATACAAAACAAACCAAATTAATCGAAAGATTAAAATATTGCTTCATATTTTTTTTTTTTTTTACATACAAATGTTGCTTATCAGAAGGCTGGTAAATGAGAGACACTGAAGACTTCAGGTAGAGATGCTCAGCACCGTGGCACAGCCAATGAGAAGTCCCATTCACACACCTCTGTAAGGACTGAGCAAGGGGGAGGGGGCCAGTAATGAAAGGGTGAAATAAATAAAGCAGTTTATTAGAACCAGGTCATTTCAGTCGGCACACACTGAGAAACCATTATCCACATTAATAAAAATCTGGTAATAAAAATATAGCATTTGCAGGTAAAATCACACATTACAACAAACAGGTCCAATAGAATTATGTGTTTGAAAAAAAAAAAAAAAAAAAAAAGGCATTCCATATATCATAAAATGTGATTTGATCCATGGTATGTACACATGGAATGTATGAAGCATTACAAATAAATATAACAGCTGGATTTAAAACGTCCACCCGCACCTTAATAACAAATGACACAACCCTGCTCAAAGGTGTTCCCCAAGTGGAACTGATGCTGCGAGAGACAATGCAATTAAAGGGTAGGAGGACCTGACGGCCCACAATGCCACACTTCACGGTGACCTGAAGACCAGCATCTAGACAGGCTCTGCAGGAGGCTTAGGTTTTTAGCAGACCAGGCTCAGCCCATCGGCAGCAACAGACTCGCCCTGAGCGCTTCTCACCCAAGGTATGGTTGTGTGTGACTGTGAGTGAGTGAAACATTGACGGCCCAGTTTTGTGTAGATTTAAAAGGCGCAACCAGCAACGGGCAACATTTCAATCTGAACTGTGTAAAAAATGTAAAGGCATGTGGAGATCCCACTGATGGCTAAGCCACATGACCAAACCCAGATTTCATGTTAATACTCAATGCAGTTATTAAACCAGCTGTCACTCGGTCCACGTTCACACACAACCTCTGTGAGAATTTCAGCGTTGCAGTGGCAGGGCTCAGAACTCTCACTAGCAAATTTTTGGCATCCAAAGCACATATATAAATATATCTGTTCATAAAGTCATAATCTCTGTTCTTCTTGAAAGGCTGGTAGATTCACTGCATTCATAGTCATGCTATCAGTATTAGTGCACAGTCATGTGAGAACCAGGTGTCTACATGTTCTGAAGTACCTACTACCCTCCATCCCAGAATTCCATGCTGTTTGACTGCCAGCAGGGTGAGGTCTTGCTGAAAGATATGGTGTTTCTCACTTGCCATGCAGTGAGGCCATACAACGCAAAGTGATTTCTGTCACTTCCACTTTTGGAAAAAGAATGGAGTGAGATCTAAGATCCTGGGATCATTACTGTTATTGCAGCTGCCCTTGGTCCACAATTTCTCCTCTGAGAAGAACCACAATTTAAAGAAAACTTTGTCCCGTATAAGATCATTTGGCAAAGTGAAAATTGAATATATTTCAGGAAAAAAAAAAAGTCAGACTTAAATTATTCTTCAAATCGCCCACAGCAACAATGTGGGGCATCCTATTCAGTTTCCCTCCATGGAAGTGAATCATTCTGGGAGAGTGGGAGAGCATTGAAATACTGCAGCTTAGAGCAACTGACGGCGCAGCCATGTCACATTCAAATATGTTTAATCTTCATAGAAAGATAGAAAACTTTAAAAACCCACAGAGCCACTGAGCGCATCCTTGAAAAGAAAGGTATAAAGACGTGTCAAACGCGTGAGCGCAGTGGAGACGCAGCCGGCAGCATGCTCAAGCGCATGGACGATGACAACGCAAAGCGAGCAGACCAAACAAAACGGGCAGTGATGCAGACAGCTAGCATTCAGAAGGCGGGGTTTCCGCTGGGGCGTGGTGCTGCCCGTTCCCGCCCCGTTCCCCCAGTTCTTCAGGCTCCTTCAGGTGCTTGTAAGACAGCGGCATGACAGCGGCGATCTGTAAAGGATGGACAGAAAGACAACCACGAGTAAAGCATCCCGCACCAACCACAGAAAACAGCATAAAGCAGCCCCGTGATCCGCAATCACCCCAAAATCACACGCCGCCACAAAACACACCAAAATCAAAACAAGTGATTGGACATATTTCCCAAACAAGACTTCCCACAATCAAATGGATTGACGCATTCCTGACGAATCAGACAAATCTCCACAGAAAAAGACAAATCACACAAAAACACACACAAAAAAAAAGCGATTCTATGAAAATCATCCAACATCAAATGATTTGACATTTCCAATAAAAAATAATAAAATCACCCAAAACTCACAAATGATTAGACCCATAAACAAACAAAAAATAAAAGCAATTTACCAATAATCTTTGAAACAGGCAGACACAATAAGTATGCAAGGCCTTCCATTTCACTCAAATAAAAACAGGTTTTTGAACAGCTTTTATTCGACATGATCTCTTTTCATTTTTTGAACTTTCACAATGATCTTTGGAGCCCCTAGACAGGACAGGTCTCTGAGAGTTCAGAGGCGAGGCTGATGGTTACCTTGCTTTATGTTTCTACATGTAGCAGGGAGTCTTCTGAAGGCTGGAGAGAACAGAGATGGACGTTTAATCAATCTACATGACAGAGTAGCTGTGGCACATTCTTCAGAGTGTTCACCCATTTCTGCCTTCTTTATGGCGGAGACAGTGACTCATTTACAATCACAACTCTCCACTGGACACTGAACAACAGCCAAACAAAGTTCCCACTGACAACAGCATTCCAGGTGAAACGGGGACAGCAGAGATGCAGGTCATGCAGTGAGTACAGCCCTGCACTGTTAAGGGGTGGAACAGGCGGCATGAGTTGCGGCCATTTGAGACAATCTTTAACTACAGTCAAAATTAAACACCACGACAACCGTGACAAGGAGGGAAGAAGTATTGCACCTTGAATTATCTGAAACCACAGAAACACACAGGGCTCTACCTTACACTCGGCGCTAAGCGGCGGTAACCCAAATGCAAATGTCCTTGCTAGTTTCAGACCGACGCAGTTGTCATTTTACCATCCAGCGCTCACGTTGTTTAAATAGCAAGTAAACGTACACTGAACTGGGCGTGTTGGTCTTAAGATGAGGTGTGGCAGAAGAAAGCGCTTGCACTAAAACCGCCACAAACCATAAGTCACGTTGCAGTTGTTTCAATGTTATTTTAACGGCGCAATATTAAAATAGCAATATGCGTCTACATAGGCGTGTGCACAATGTGTGTACGCCCTCATCGTGTCTGTTATACACAGGAGCGCACACAAAACATGCATAAAAATATCAAGATTACAATGTGAAATATTATTATTGTGTATATCAGAAAATGCATAATTATAAAAGGGTCCATTGGTCAAAGACCACATACTTGTCTCTCAGCGAAGGGGAATGCCACTGTCCCTATATGCACAAAGAATAGCCTACATTCAAGTTCCCATCACACCTGTCAGCCAAGAACAGGCAAAAACTGGATTTCCTGGGGCTCTGCCCCAGCAGAGAACGTTCTTATATATGTGAACCGTAAGGGAGCCCACTCCATCAACATCCAGGTGACTTACGATGGTACGTGTAATGTTACACATGTATTCGCAAATTATCCTGGATCAAGTTATGACTCAATATTGGCCAATAGGTCCTGTAATCTTCCGGGGGAGGGGGGGTGTGGGGACAATCTTCTGTTAAGGGACAATGGCTGTCCATTAAAAACTTTGCTGATAACACCTGCCTATAGGCTAACAATGCGTGAATTCATTAAATCGAAACCTCACAAAAAAACATGCACTGCAATAGACAGACTGAAAATGGAATAGACAGACTGAGTGCTGAAAATGCACTTCAGATGTCTGGATCATAAGACAGGAGGAACATTACAATACAGCCCTCTTCATCTATAGCCTGTAAGTAAATGGAATGTTTTTGATTGAAAAAAAAAAAATGAAAAAAATGTTTTAATGACATATATTCTCTGCATGCGTGCTTTAATTTTGTGCACAAGCAGGTCTGTTTCACCAGCTCTAAATTGCTCTTTTCACAGTCTTACTAAATCAGCCATTATATTAGCAATCGGCCAAGGGAATGGGAGATGACACTGAAGGTATCTCTAAGACCACTCTGGTTTATGGTATGTTACACCCAAGACACCTATAATTAATGAAGAGACTAAGTTCAGCCCATTTGAGCCTCGCGTCTTACTTTGCGCTCAAAATATGCGCCGTCTAACTAGCAAAAGCGGATCTGGTTACACCCTAAATGTACTTGTGCCATGCATTTTAGACCATGCGCTCAGATCGTCAAGATAGAGCCCACACACACACACACACACACACACACACACACACACACACACACACACACACACACACACACACACACACACACACACACACACACACACACACACACACACACACACACACACACACACACACACACACACACACACACACAGGTACCCATTATCAGTAGACAGAATTGGACTCATTTGAAAAGGTTCTCATGAGCAGAGGTTGAAGATCTGGGTGACATGGAACCCAGACCGCTCAACTGACCAAACTACTTCTGAAAGGGTGAAGCAAGAGACGTGCGCAGACCAGAGCGATAGTACTAATGTTATGGCATCACTTTAATGCCAAAAGCCTGAGCACGTGCCAAGATTTAGGCAAGTGCATTTCCAGCTAATGCTTATTGGCTGGACTTTTGTCAGTAATGTTGCAGCAGCTGAAAAAAAATCCTTAAGTGAAAGGACGTAGTTTTGAGTGTGAGCAGACAAAATCTGCAAGCGAGCAGGGGGAACTCTGCTCTCACATTAATTTATTTGACATTAATTTATATATTTTATTTTTGACATTAAAGTGATGACATATAGTACACACTGCCCTGCTGTACTGTGCAGCTCCTCTGTGGTCACACATTGTCCAGAATGAGGAAACTGCCCTACACCACAATGATCTGCAAGGCATTATTGTTTCTGCACAGGAAGTCCTCATTCTACAATTTCTTTATCTAGTTGGGACCAGTTGTTAAACACAATAATAAATTAAATAATTAAATTTCTTTGTCAGCTAAAGTAAGATTTTGTTTAATGCCTGTCTGAAAGGTCTATGGGGACATTTTCTTACCTTTTCAGTGCACAAAAGTGAAAGTTTGAAGATCCTAATTTATTCCATAATGTCTCATACACAAGCACACACATTCTCCTTGACCAGAGCATCCCATCCTGGTTGTTGTGAGATTGTCAAGTGGTACTCATGCAGGTAAGCTTTGCATTCACATGACCATATTGATGTTGCGTGCATTCTCCCAGACAGGCATTGAGACTGGCACAAGGCACAAGCCTGCTCTCTGATATGCACGGTCATGCAGAGACGTACTGCCGGAGCACAGTTTTAACCTGAAAAGCAGGACTCTCCAGCAACTTTTCAAAGTCACACTGCAACAGCTTTGCCACAAGACTCAAAAATCACCCCTGTTTGAGGTAAATCGATCATTACAGCAGTGGGCACCAAGTGGCTTCAAAAGGTAGCGTCTCACAGTCAGACGGGACGTCACCTTGGAGCGGCAGCACAGGGTGTGGGGGAGGCGGCAGTGAGGTGGACACTTGCATGCAAGACAAGAGCAGGCAGACAGCAAACTGGTGAAATGAGGGGGGGGGTAAGTTCAATTAAAGCAGGAAAACCTCAGACACTCCAGGAGAAGCTGTGAGTGCTGGGGGTCTGAGACAGCATGAACACAGTGGACGTCCCAGAGGGAGGAAGGCGTGGCCCCGTCTACAGCATGGCAGGAGAAAAGAAGGAAGAAACAAGTGGAGGAATAAAAGAGAAAATGAGAGTTATAAAAGAGGAGGAAACAGCAGAGTTGTTACATCATGGAAAGATGTTACATCAGTGGGGTAAAAGGCTGATGGAAGCCATTCCCCTACGCTGGGCCAGAGCCATGACTGACAACTCTCAGCACTAGCCTCGGCTAAGAGAGATTAATGTCCCTTTTTACAGTGCGGAACCTGCACAGGCAAACCATAACTTCCTGCTTAGAGCCTGGGCTGTACTGCCACTGCAGAATGAACAACACCAGCAGGCCAGCAGAAGAAGAAAGAGGAGGGGATTTAGAGCAGGGGGTTCCCAATCTTCTTCATCTCAATGCCCCCTAAAATGGCCACCCTCTGGCTGTTTAAAATAGCTTGTCACATACTTCGGATCGATATCAAGCTTGTTAGAGATTTATTTCAGGTTTCATATAAATCTGTAATAAATTACTGTAATCATATTACCAAGGATGTGTAAACCACATCTTATTAACCAAGATTATTCTATCTTCTTAAAGTAAAATATGCAGTTTATGAAATATGCAAATACACACAAAATGTTTTTGAAGCGAGAAGAATCCTGCTGCTTAAAAACATCTAGTTTAGAGTTTACAGTTGCAGTATATTGGGCATTAATCCAAGTACTTGCTTTGTACCTAGTATACTGAGGCAAAGTTAGCATGTGTTGATAGTTACAGCAATCATAAATCCTGAAGTCTTGATTTTTTTTCCCACTGAAGCATGATGGCAATGTTTACCTTTGTTAAACAAAGTTTTTGACAAAGATTATAACAAATTAATAAATAATTAAAAAAATATATAAAGAAACCCTTTTTAGGGAGGAATAAAATGCAGGGGAAATTCCTTACAGCTTATCTGAATGATAAAATACAGAGGGAATACAGTTGATTGACATGCTGAGAGAAGAGGGGAGCTCCAGCGCTAAGGGAAGCAGTCCCTCAGTGAGACAGAATGGGCTGTCTGGATGAACCTCTGCACTTGGTGCTGCTGTGGTGATATTGGCAAAAGTGTGGTGGTCCTCCCTTTAACACACCATAAGAGCCATTAGTATTAGGTTTGTCAAGGTGGAAGTCAGGTACAGAGAAATGAGGTAAAAGAATGGAGGGGTGCGGGGCTCCAACACAGGACAGAAAGCTATGAAGGAATAGAAGGGAAGGGAAGGAAAACGTAGTGTATGGCAGGTGAGAAAACAGAGTTACTGTGTAGAGAGCTAAAAGGATGAATCCTCAGTATGATTGGATAGGATGAGGAGAAAAGAAAACACACAGACGGAGGGAGGAAAGGGGTGAAGGAGTAAAGGGAACACGAGGAGAGCCGGGGGAGGGTGGAGGAGAGGTGGCCGGAGTACCTGTCGAGGGTGGCGGTTCCGGGGTGGGCGGAGGACGACGAGCAGAACGTCGGGCAGCAGGCTCAGAGCGATGAGCAGGACGATGACCAGCCAGGCCGACACAGAGCTCAACATGCTGGAAAAGACAAAGTACATCCTCTGCTGCTGGAGAAACGGCCTGGGGAGGAGAGGGAGAGAAACACAGCCTCACACAAAGCGGTGCCTAAGAGGGAGAGAGACCACAGCACCATACATCGCACTGCCAGAGTCTGAGCTACACCCCACTGACTGTCTGAAAAAACCAGCTACCTTCACCTCAAAACAAAAAAGGAAGCCATCTATTTACAGGACCTATGCAAGTAACAGCACATATTCAACTCAATGTGAGGCATTGTGGGACTAAAAGCCAGTGATCTCAGGCTGCATACACAACTCTTTCTTCACCGCAACCACCCTCCCTCAGTCTCCACGGCAACCTCCAACCTATCCTCACCATATGATTCCGCCCCAAAAGAAACTGAAGAAGACGTAGAAGGCCAGTGAGCCCCAGATGACAAAGTGGTTGATCCAGGTCCAATGACGTGTGTCCATAGCCAACTGTAGGGACAGACAGACAGACGGACAGAGAGGGGTTTTTATGTCTAATTATCTAGGTTGCAATGATTATAAAGGTCTGGACTGGAGATTGGCCAGAAGAAATGCAAGCATGAGTGCAGCGTGCAGTGTGAATTTTACCTTCAGGGTGACGGTGAAGACGAGGACAGTAAAAACGATCGTTCCGAAGGTCCAGTTTCCAAACACCTAGAGAGAGAGGAAAAACACACATGCAAGTGTAGCATTTGAATTGACAGGTCAGCAACAGAACTGAACATTGTTTGCTGGGGTGCGGTGCTCGAGGCTAACCTGGCCAGTGTCCTGCAAGGCTGGGTTGCCGAAAAGAAAGTGCGCACCAAAGAAGAAGAGCAGGCCATGGAAGACCCCCAGCGCCGTCCAGTACAGGAAGGGGCCCCAGCGCAGCAAGGCATTCTTGGACATCGCCCTGTGAGAGGTCGTTTTTTTTTACAATTCCTCTATTGTGGAAACGTCAGTGCACGGTAACCGTGGCTGTGGCACTGTGGACAGGCGCCCCCTACCTGTATAAAGTGGCATTGTCCATGAGGATCTCCATGCTGATGTGCTGCTCCAGGAGGCTGTAGGCCAGGATGGGCATAGAGGTGAAGCAGATGTTGTACATCGTCAGATAGGCTGCGTCGTACAGGGGCTGGGGGGGGCAGGGACGGGTGGCACCCGGGGGTTAAACGACATGACACAACACACACACACACACACACACACCAGGGCCACATCGACGATATAGTACTGGGACTCATCTTGAATTAACATGCAATGAGCTCAACATGAACATGCAGGAAATAACCATTCACAAACAAAAACATCTGCACAAAATCCACCTATTACATTACAGGCATTTAGCAGACGCTCTTATCCAGAGCGACTTACACAACTTTTTTTTTGATATTTTTTACATATTATCCATTTATACAGCTGGATATATACTGAAGCGATTCAGGTTAAGTACCTTGCTCAAGGGTACAACGGCAGTGTCCTACACTGCCGCCCAGGTTTGATTTAAGTTGTAGAAAAGAAGAGTATCTGCCCTGATGTTATATTCAATTCACAGCTTCCATAATGCTGTTGCGAGAGGCCCTGCAAACGTAAAACCCTGTATTCCCGTATTAAAGGGAATCTGTCCTATCCCCTCCACCCTCATCCACACTATTGCTGCTGACCTGCTCCCTTTCCTCACGACCATCATAAACTCCTCCCTCACATCTAGCTGCATTCCAACTGCCTTCAAATCAGCTAGAGTTACTCCTTCCTTTTCTGTCTACTTGAATGTGCTGTACAACCTTCCAAATGTCTCTCTAAGAAGCCTGCTGGACCCTAACCAGTTGGGCTTCAAGCCTGCCCACTCTACGGAGACTGTGTTCCTTGCGGTCACTGAAAGCCTCCTCCCTCTTACTCCTCTGTCCTCATCCTTCTAGATCTGTCTGCTGCCTTTGACACCGTTAACCACCAACTACTCCTCGCCACCCTGACAGATCTGGGAATCTCTGGGCCTGGGCTCTCATGGTTTGCCTTCTACCTGTCGAACCGCACATATGTGGTATCGGGGAGGGGGTCTCTGTCTTTGTTACAAAGCCTCTCTACTGGGGTTCCTCAGGGCTCAGTACTCAACTTGATCTCTGTTTCCCGTCCTCTGACCCTTAGACTGAGGCACGCATCTCTGCTTGCCAAGCTGACATCTCTAGTTGGATGTCTACCCAACAGCTCAAGCTAAAGCTTGATAAGACCAAGCTGCTCTTTTCCCCTGGCAAATCCTTCCCTCTGCAAAACCTCTCCATCTCCACACCAGTGACTCCTGCCCAAACCGCCAGGAATCTTGGTGTGACTCTAGACAGTCTTACACAGCCCACATTGCTGCTATAATACAATCCTGCAGGGTTGCACTTTACAACTTCCACCGAATCAGACCCTTCCTCACCAGGGATGCAGCCCAACTCCTGGTTTAAGCTCTCATCAGCTCCTGACTAGACCACTGCAACTCTGTACTACTGTAGTATTTAAAAACACATACATTTGATTCAAAGCATTTCTGCTCTTTGGAAAGTACAGCACAGTATCATGCAGAACAGTAAATTCTATATCAGCCACTGGAATGGAGATGGGCATCAGTGTGTGAGGTAATGGGTTTCATTGAGTCCAGTACATTAGTCACTCTAATGAAGGGAATGGAAGTGAACCAGTGTGTGTATACACACACACACACACACACACACACATTTGCACAGAAAATATAGCTCATATCTCAGTCTCTGTGAGGGAGATTTACATCTACAGCAGTTATTAGAGCAGACTGAGGGAAGCTAAACCACAGGGGAGGAACACACACAAACATATTTATTAAAACTCCTTAAAATCACCCTCTGCTTTCATAACAGGGAAGGGTCATTAGTGTATGAAGGCAGAGCTGCTTCAGCATGTTTAACACCAGACTAAGAGCACTATGTGTCAGCGCTGTAACGTCGCTATGCATACTCTACTCACTTGCTGTGAGTATCCACAGAAGAACTGATACAGGAACTGAGGTAAAATGAAGCAAAGGTTCTGGAGGAAAAAAAGACAGTTATATTAATACTGTGAGTACTCTGACTGTGAGTATACAATATCTACCACACAGTTCTGTTCTGCTTTTTAAATAAAGAAAACTGACATATAAATTTAATTAGTGCAATTATCCAGGGATTTCATTATTTTACTTAATGATTTGCTAGAGGCTCCCATCTGTAAGAACTTACCATAGCAATTCCACATCTTATACACTTTCAACGGCCAATACATACAGCAGGGTTTTTCAATGGGGGAAAATTGGGGATACAAATGAGGAACCCTGCCCTGCACAAGAGCAGTATCTCTGCTGGGATATAAAACCAGGTCAGAATAGATTTGGTTGGAGGTTGGACACCACCCTCACCATAGGGCACTTAGGATTAATTTTCAGGACAGGCAAAGTAACCTTTGTTTCCTGAACAAATATCAAAGAATGTGTGGCTAAAGCAAACAGCTGGTCTGCTCATTAAAGCACACTACAAGTAGGGTCTCAGCTGGTCTGGAGAATATCCGCCTTGTGTTCACTAATCTACTCCTCCTGTCCAAACTACTAAATAACAGCAGGGAAGGTCCACAGGGCTGCACCTTGTAGAAGAAGTACTGCACCAGGTGGGCGATGCGGACATAGTACAGATGCCCGTGTGCCAGCAGGAGCTTCTTCAGGTGCTTGAGTTTGGGTATGGCATAGTCACTGTTCCTCACAGCCTGTCGGCCCTCTTTCCCCTTTAAACCTGGGGCATGACAAGGGACAGACTCACAGCAGCTTTCAATACAAGCACACACTATAGAAAAAACACTGGCGCATTTAATGACTACATAACCTACTTATACATTACATTACATTTATTTAGCAGACGCTTTTATCCAAAGCGACGTACAGTAAGTGCGTACAGAGACATCATCATCATTACAGAACAGACGAGGCAAAGCACATCCTTTGCATAATGTAACATCCTTACTTATAACATAGACTGTATAAAAATAGACTTATAACATAACAGTTTATGTGTAACTACATGTGAGTGCTCATTATTGAATCTAATACAGACATAAGGCTTGAAATGCTTGAGCCATCCTGAGCAGGGATATTGTGCACAACTCCTGGAAGGGTATGTGCTGGTTTCTGCTCCAACCAATTAACCTGACTTAACTTAAACAATAGCTGGACACACCTATGCTGCTTCACTGCAGTTTGAGACACACCTATGCTGCTTCACTGCAGTATGAGACAGACCTATGCTGCTTCACTGCAGTATGAGACAGACCTATGCTGCTTCACTGGAGTATGAGACAGACCTATGCTGCTTCACTGCAGTATGAGACAGACCTATGCTGCTTCACTGCAGTATGAGACAGACCTATGCTGCTTCACTGCAGTATGAGACAGACCTATGCTGCTTCACTGCAGTATGTGACACACCTATGCTGCTTCACTGCAGTATGAGACAGACCTATGCTGCTTCACTGCAGTATGAGACAGACCTATGCTGCTTCACTGCAGTATGAGACAGACTGGACAGACCTATGCTGCTTCACTGCAGTATGAGACAGACCTCAGTGAAACATTTTCACCAAGTGCACATGTGAAGCCTTCGGCAACAACTCAGCAATAAAATCAGTAAAAACGTCAGATCAAGTAAATGACTGAACTAATTAAATGAATAAGAATACGAAGTTGGCATGAAATCCTGAAGCCCCGGTTTAAAGCTTGTCCTCGTGATAAGAGTGAAAGGGCGATGTTACTCTGTAGTAAATGCTTACATCGCATTACAATCACTTAGCAGATGTTCTCATCCAGAGTGACTCACCAATGCCCACATGTGCCTCCAGGATCATGCTGACATCATTGGCCCCGTCACCGATGGACAAGGTAATAGGGCTGCCCTTTGAACTCTTCACCATCTTCACAATCTACAAGAATAGATATTAGTAATATTAGCTCATTCACTCACGCACACTTGCACTTTGGTCTTTGTAAAATTAACCTTAATTCATGCTTCTGAATGGAACCTAAACAGATGAGCAAGATTTTGACATTCACACTAATTTGACCTGAAGGTTTTTAATATCTGATTCTCTGAGCAAGGGCTATTTCAGAACTAATAGAACTTTCATGACAATCTGTACATTTTGATTAGAAATAATACATTTAGGATTTAATACATTCAGAAATGGTGTGATTATTTTTAATCTTTCACCTCAATTAGCTCAAAAGCAAACATTGGTAACATCCAGATTTTGTTAGATAAAGTCAGATAAAGAATTAAATGTGCATACAATTTTAAAATGCAAATCTGCAAATATCTACAGCAGGCAGATGGGTCTTCTTAATAACACATCCCAATTAGCTGCGACATTTTGAACTAAAAGGAATGTACTCAGTAGATTACAGTAGTGATGGGAACTTTCGTTCCTTTTGGTGAACCGCATCTTTTGGCTCTGTTTGTTCAAAAGATGCATTCATTTAGCTCGTTCGTTCATTCGTAATCAGTAGTAAAATATCATCTATTTTTGCATAAAAACACGATTCATGTCAATAGGCCTACCTAAAAGATATAAGACACGATAAACGTTGTGGCCTTTGTGAAATATTTTTTATCTATTTTATTACATAGTTGGCTCTAGTATTAGGTCTATAGAAAATTATAATGGACTAGCCTACATGATTTAGCTAAACATTATATGGGGTGTATAAATAGATTATATAGCCTGGTCCGCGGAATGTGCACTGCCTGCCTCCTAACTGCATTAGCCTGTGTTAATACGGCTCAACTGCAGAGTGGGCTATATACTTTCAGTTCAATACCAACCCATGGCCTTTTGTTCTGTGGTTCCTTTCGTTCAGTTCTGGTCACTGCACGTCACTTCACGATCACTTCACGTTTGCTGGCTCTCGTTCATTCAATGGCTCTTCGTTTACTGCATTATGTGCGCGGGGTGGAGATTTGATGAAAATGAGGAGTGTCTTTGAAAATAATATTGGTCTTATTTTCCTTTGCCTAGCCTACTTACAATTATCAAAGGGCTGTAATAAATAAATAAAAAATACGTACAAGTAGGCTATGATTGACCGTCTGGTATATCATACCAGACCAGTATTAGATGGATTAATTGATAGTGTCTGGATCATATTCGCTTTGACAGAGAGACGATTTGTATCAGCACAGCTTCACCAAAATTATTGTTGAAATTAAGTTGAAGACGTCACATATAGGCTATTGTGGTACACCACCGTAGGCTACATGACTTTATTAGGTAAATCGTTAAAAAAAGATTTGATTTTTAAATCTTTTTTTTTTTTTTCAGTAAATCCAACGATGTATTTGTTTACTTAATAATATTGCGTGCAACCACTGTCCAGCGATTATTTATTTTGATTGAGTGATGGGTATATCGAAGTCATCAATAGGAGCGATATCATTTTATCAATGCGACGGATTAATACGTTCACTGCATTCCCCATCACGCAAGAGCAACTACGATGCAGGATTTTACAAAGGCAAATGCGGTTATTAAAGGCAATGTCACTGACACGTTGAAAACGTATACCCCCACACACATTTTTTTAGTAGAAAGCTGGCAACCCAGGGGGCAGGTACAAGAAACAGGTCATTAGAATATCATGCCCTGTGCCACCCACATTTTGAGAAACACACCAGCATAGCGCAGGTTAGAATATAGCATATCTCATCCCGCGTTAAATCCGCGCAGGAGAGGCACTTAAGCAGGCCAAGTTGGCCATCTCTGAATCTGGCCCTAACTGCATGGTGCTTCTAGATAGATATAACTACAACCCTGTGTTTGTCATAATAAATAAATAAATGCGCACAATTTCAAGAACATTCATTTGTTATACCATAATTATATGGAATGTCAATAACCTCTATGCCATACATATCTAATAACACAGATTTAAGGTGGGTCAGCCAAAATGATGAAGCACTCACCACCAGGTTCACGATTACCATATATATGACCAAAATATTCAAGGACTTGTGTCATCCAAATAAGGTGCAGTTTTGCACTTAGAGCTATACGCTGGATAGTGATCAAATTGGGAGGGATGCATGCTCAAAGCGCTGTGGTGATGAGACTAAACGGCACGCAGGGGGGACCCAGCTGACCTGTGCCTTCTGCAGCGGTGCCATGCGGCAGCACAGCACAGATGTGCAGTTCTGGCAGATCTGCAGGAAGAGGCTCTGGTAGCAGCTGGAGTTGAGAACAAGGGACAGCGTGGCTCCATCCACAATGAAGCCAAACTCCTGGCCCAAGGAGGACCAGCTCCTGTTCCTGTCAAACGCACGTGGTGGAGGATTCACACTTTTAGAGTTTTTCATAGATCAAGCTAGAGACACATCTGAATTCATACACAGGTAAGGCAATGTTCTTCACTGCATTATAAATGTTTCTGTTTTTAAAGGGAAACTGTGAAATCCTACCGCCTACACAAAACTGTAAAAAGCATGAAAACACGCACGCACACGGTACACTGTACACAAACCTTCTCCCTCTCAATCCTACAAACAGCCCCTGAGAATTTTATCATAGATCTCTTGTGAAATATATGGGCCCTTACTCACTAACCGTTTGGCCTTGATGGGCGGGGTGTCATGCACTGCCTTCCTGTGGTACTCCAGTAGGAGTTCCTGGAGCCTCTCCTCGCGCCCCGCGCCCCTGCCCTCCAGGGTACGCACGGTCAGCTCCAGAAGCTCTGTGCTCCTTTGGAAGAGCCGGCAGGCGTAGCAGGTGGACTTGGCCGTTTCCATCTTGTCCCCGGTCAGCACCCACACCTTCATCCCGGCACCCTGCAGTGCCTCCATGGTCTCAGCAGCCTGCTCCTGCAGCCTGGGGACAGGAAGGACACCCCCGCTGCTCACCCGCCACAGATCCTCTACACAACACGTATTATTACTGCTGTAAGATACCACTGAAACCAAACCCTCCCAATCTGATGCATTTTATGAATATTCATGAAGGGGTGTGACAAAGGGCAGTACGGTGGCAATCTAATGTGTAATGTTAATGAATATTCATAAACTGTAATATAGCATCGGAAACTCCTGTAACTAGATTAGAGAGGGCAGAAGGAAACACGGGAACCGACCATCTGGTTTTAGATTATACTGCCTAATTTGGGGGGTATCGTAATTGCAGGGCTGTCCCATCGCTGCGGCATCCTCCATCAATTTGTTTGTTCATCAGTTTGGATGCAAAGTAACATGCACATCATTTCAAATTTGTGGCCACCTGGCACTTCTTTCCCCCTCTGCGATCCAGCTGCTGGGCTGTGCAGTCGTAGGGCAGGAGGACTGCGCATGGCATAGGCAGACGACATGAACCCAGCACAGCAGGGGCGGCTATGAGGCAAAGCCCCACAGACTAGAGCCCTGCCTGTGTGGGAGCTGCTGTGGACATTATACATCATCACCCTGCAGGGGTCGCCATGAAAAGCAGGTCCGATTCCCACAACAGGGTGAGTCACTGTTCACAGAACATGTCTCACAGCGGTGAGAAATATCCACAGACCCCAGAGGCCCTTTACTTACGAAGGTTACCCTCTGCTCTATATGAGGGTATATACTCACTAAGGTTACCCTCTGCTCTATATGAAGGTATATACTCACTAAGGTTACCCTCTGCTCTATATGAAGGTATATACTCACTAAGGTTACCCTCTGCTCTATATGAAGGTATATACTCACTAAGGTTACCCTCTGCTCTATATGAAGGTATATACTCACTAAGGTTACCCTCTGCTCTATATGAAGGTATATACTCACTAAGGTTACCCTCTGCTCTATATGAAGGTATATACTCACTAAGGTTACCCTCTGCTCTATATGAGAGTATATACTCACTAAGGTTACCCTCTGCTCTATATGAAGGTATATACTCACTAAGGTTACCCTCTGCTCTATATGAAGGTATATACTCACTAAGGTTACCCTCTGCTCTATATGAGAGTATATACTCACTAAGGGTACCCTCTGCTCTATATGAGGGTATATACTCACTAAGGTTACCCTCTGCTCTATATGAAGGTATATACTCACTAAGGTTACCCTCTGCTCTATATGAGGGTATATACTCACTAAGGTTACCCTCTGCTCTATATGAAGGTATATACTCACTAAGGTTACCCTCTGCTCTATATGAAGGTATATACTCACTAAGGTTACCCTCTGCTCTATATGAAGGTATATACTCACTAAGGTTACCCTCTGCTCTATATGAAGGTATATACTCACTAAGGTTACCCTCTGCTCTATATGAAGGTATATACTCACTAAGGTTACCCTCTGCTCTATATGAGAGTATATACTCACTAAGGTTACCCTCTGCTCTATATGAAGGTATATACTCACTAAGGTTACCCTCTGCTCTATATGAGAGTATATACTCACTAAGGTTACCCTCTGCTCTATATGAGGGTATATACTCACTAAGGTTACCCTCTGCTCTATACGGCAGCCGCTGACATGCATGGGTGGGGAGAAGCTGTGGTGAGACAGAGCACAATCGGTGGCGGAAGCGGCGGGGCGAAGGGCGAGGAAGCACCTGTCCTCCACCGCGGTGGCTCCAATCAGACTCATGCCCGTCTCGATCTGGTTGTACATGGCCGTGAGCCTCTCCTCCCGGTCCTGTAGGGCCAGCCGTGCCTCCCGCAGCCCCGCGTCAGCCTTCTCATACTCCTTCATGCTCAGCTGCTTGTAGGCCATGCAGAGCGTCCTGTACCCATCCTGCATCACAGCAGAACAGCAAGCCAGCCAATTAAATGCAGCGAATGGAAAAGGGCTCTTTGCCATCGTCTATTAAGCCTCATTGCGCTAAATCCAAGTTTTCTGTACAAAGCCAACTCAAGTGGGGGTGGGTGATAGGGACTAAAAACATCTTAGTATGTCAACATATACAGTCACGTTCAAAAGTTTGTTTTTATTAAGTTTATGTTTTATTTTATATTTTTATGTTACTTTTATTCACCAAGGTAGCATTAAATTGATCAAATAATACAGTCAAGACATTGATAATGTTACTACTATTTTGATTTCTCTATATTCATTCCATTTCGACTTTAGCAATTGTAGCCATTTTTACACATAGACAGCCCCCCCCCCCCACCATTTTAGGGCACCAAAAGTAATTAACATAAATTTAAATAAAGTCATCATATTTAATATTTGGTTGCATATCCTTTGCATGCCATGACTTCCTGATGTCTGTGACCCAACAATATCAAAACACTCTTGATATCTTATTTTCTGGTACTCTTACAAGCAATACTATAACCTCTCTGCATTTGAATGGATCTCTATGGGAATTTTGGGGTGGGACTAGATTTGGAACCCATGGTTGGCTAAATGGCTGTAAGTCATCAAGGGTCTGAGGTGTCAAACGAGCCTCAAACCATCACTCTGCTGCTGCCAAATATGCAATAGATATGGATGGATCCATGTTTTTTCCCCACTTATTTTTCCATAGAGGAACGACCCTTAAAGTTATCCATCCATATCTACTGCATATCTGGCAGCAGAGTGATGGTTTGTTCTGTAAAATGTGAGTTTAGGGTAATGACTACTAGCACTAGGCCTCCTGACCTGAGCATATCACAATATGCATGATATCCTTATACACTGTTCCAGGGATATAATTAAGCTGGTTTACAGGGTGTAAAAACTATACTGCCCACCAAAAGTGGTAAAAATGGGTTGAAAAGATGGAAACAGTTCATGGAAATTCATCCTGGGAATACTGACCGTAGCGTTTCGCTCCACATGCCTCCGTATTCTGTCCACTTCCTCCTGCCTGACACGGGGAAACACAGACGAGTCTGCCCCTTTGCAGAAAAGCAGCATGTCCCCTGTTCAGGGAACAGAAAAGAGAGATGAGTGGGCTGGTTCTCTGGGTGTACACCAGAATGAAAGACTCCAAGCCCCACAGTTCCCCCTTACCTGATCTGGACTTAACGATCACGCTCATTCGCCGTCGAACCGGGTCAAAGTTCAACACATGCAGTAGCTCGTACCTTAAACAAGGATATTCAAATCTGTTAAGTCTGATTAAGAGTTCAGAGAAACAAAATAGACCAAAAGTACCAAGCAGAGCACTACTAAAGATTCACAAATAATGACCTACTCCTCAATGTCTTTATTCCTGTTCATTATTTTCATGCTCTTGCAATCCGAACCCAGGAACCTGAAGCCGTACCTGTGCAACAGAAAACATATCAGACTGCAATATTGCATGTGCAGGGTTAATATGGTGCTGCATTAATTTGTAATATTATATGTACACATGTAATACAGCACTGCATTGATTCTCTTGCAAATAAAGGCTAGTCTTACCTCATGGCCCCTTTGACTAGTGCCACCTCATCGGGCGAAGAAGCAATGAACCCACAGTGCTCTTCCGGTCTGGGGGCTCCACTGTCCACCTGGTCTCCACCCCCGTCCCCGTCCCCGTCCCCATCCCCATCCCCATCCCCGCCTCCACCTCCACCTCCGCCTCCGCACTGCCCCGACTCCTTCACCTGCACCGTGTGGCACAGGCACAGAGCCCGCAGGAACAGCTCCTCCTTCTCCTGGAGCGAAGCGCACGGACACAGTGAGGATCTCCCAGTGTTACACTGTCAGCAGCCACCAACTGTAGGATCTCTCAGGAGTAAGCAGCCGCATTACATGACAGACACACATAACGCGTGCACAAACGTGCAATATATGCAACGCTAATAATGCTACTCCTCTAAAGTGTGGTGTGGTGATTAAAGGCTATTTTTCTGAGGGAATTTCATGACAAATTATGCTTTTCCCAGCACGCACCATGCAGGCCTTCTCCTGCGTCTTGCTGACTGGCCCGTCCGTGGCACACAGCCCGTCCACCGGCATCTGGGAGTCCAGGTACTGGAACCCATCAATGCAGCACTCTTTGAACTCCATGTTGTTCTGGGTCAAAGTGCCCGTCTTATCTGTGAAAACATACTCAACCTAAAAGTGGAGAGAAACACTGAATCACCTACTGCCGATAGGCGATCCAGTGTTTCCACATAATTAACAGACCTGAACTATACGCACAGACAATTATTACCCAATGCAATTACATTTTCTGCTTGAATTTAATTAATGAAGCATCACTTTCAATGTTGAAGTAATCATCCAGCAAACCAGCTGAGAGCAAGGTACTACCCACCCAGAGCATGCTGATCAAGACAACTATCCAATTCAGTCCACTCTATTTTCAATTACTTTCAATTGGTTGGTTATTAGACGGCTAGCATTTCTAATCTAATTTTATAATACTGAAAAGTGTCATAGTCAAGTTGCTCATTGACAGTAACTTTAGATTGCAATAAGTATTCTGCCTGCCAGTGCACTGAGATGAGCACGAATCTCCTCTGCTATTCTGGACTTTTGGGAGTTGTTTTAAAAAAAAAAAAATCAGCTTATGGTTGTCATTGTTTCCATAATAATAATAATAATAATAATAATAATAACTGTGTTTTGTTAGATCACGTTGTGAGTTTAAACTGAAATACATTGTCACAGATTAATTAACAAAAACAATCGGTGGAAAAATGGGAGAGTAACTGATAATGGAACCTTGTTGGCGCAGAGAAACATTCTGGATCAACAACAATCAACAGGACACTTTTCTGGAAACAAGGTTGAGAAAAACTGATAGCCCTAAATATTAGTATAATATTAGTAGAAGTATCAATGGTATCCACAGTGATTTTCAAAGTGCTGCTTCTTTTATTTTTTGCTCCCTTGACCTCCCTCACCTGACCCAGCTCCTCATTGAGGTCAGAAGTGTTGACCAGCGCCCCCTCCTTGACCTCCCTCACCTGACCCAGCTCCTCATTGAGGTCAGAAGTGTTGACCAGCGCCCCCTCCTTGATCTCCGGGTCAAAGAAGTCCTTGTCCCAGGAGATGAAGAAAGAGCCCAAGAACTTCTGCATCTCCACGGTAACGTACATTGAGACGGGGATGATGAAGTTGAAGAGTACCATGAAGGACAGGAAGTCCGTAAACATCTTCAGGTACTGTGGACACACAGACAGAAAAATAGTTGCCATTAACAATTAAAGAAGCTGGAATTTTATAGTATAGTATCTCTCATGGAAAAGGTCTGACTCAATCTGGTGAACACTGCATCCACTTTCAAGCCTGGTTTTTCTTGTCTTAATTCAGTCACAGATGAATACAACTGATTTTTCTTGACCCATAACGCCTTTGCACAAATTCTGGAACCAAAATGCGCATTACACCAAGCTAAATGTCAGTTTCCTTTAAAAACATGGTTTATAAAATCATTAAAGGCAGAAGCTAGCAGGTGGTTTTATGGTTACTGGTATGTAATTAGCATTACAACGATATGGGTTGTTCATTTGTGCACGTGGACACTATGCAATCCTGAATTTAAATCATCTTTAAAGGCCAATGCTGAGGCTCCAAATCACGCCTCATTTCACATTTTACTCATCTAAGAAGAGCTCCATGATTAAATTAAAAATACATTGAGCAATTGGCTATTCATATTTTCACAAACCATTCCCATGCCTGAATCCACATATAATTTACATGTCAGACTCTTTCTTTCTCTGGTATGACACTGGATTTAAAAGGATACTACAGCAGCAGAAGGAAAAACCACCATACAGACATGGAAAGGTGCTGGATTAACAGTGCTGTTAAAAACGCTGAGAGCTGCAGCAGCTAGAGACCCAGGGTTACTACGTGGATCTCAGGGACCAGCTGGGGATTGGGTGACTCACCAGGTTGGTGTCCTTTTCTTTCGGGGTCTTGTGATTGTACCAAGGCTCATCCTGCCCTGGCTGATTCTGCCAGACGTACTTGAGTGCGGTGCACACCAGAGCCTTGCTCACCAAGAGCCACAGGTACACCATGAGGAAGGCATTGATGGACCTAACACAGGGGTACACCATGAGGAAGGCATTGATGGGCCTAACACAGGGGGTACACCATGATGAAGGCATTGATGGACCTAACACAGGGGGTACACCATGAGGAAGGCATTGATGGACCTAACACAGGGGTACACCATGATGAAGGCATTGATGGGCCTAACACAGGGGGTACACCATGATGAAGGCATTGATGGACCTAACACAGGGGGTACACCATGAGGAAGGCATTGATGGACCTAACACAGGGGTACACCATGAGGAAGGCATTGATGGACCTAACACAGGGGTACACCATGAGGAAGGCATTGATGGACCTAACACAGGGGTACACCATGAGGAAGGCATTGATGGACCTAACACAGGGGTACACCATGAGGAAGGCATTGATGGACCTAACACAGGGGTACACCATGAGGAAGGCATTGATGGACCTAACACAGGGGTACACCATGAGGAAGGCATTGATGGACCTAACACAGGGGGTACACCATGAGGAAGGCATTGATGGACCTAGCACAGGGGTACCACACACACAGACACACACAAAGACATACACCAACACGTGTGAGAACACAGCAAGAAAATGCCCCACCCTACTGTGCCACTCTCAGATATTCAAATTATACTCCTGTTCAATCCACCCTCATTTTCCTACACCTATTCTTGTTTCTCCAATTTCCCATCCTTTTCTCCTTGTATCCCTTGGTAACACTCATTCCTTCTCTTCTCCTCAACTCCCTTGACTATTCTCCTAGCAAACACTGACACAAAGTTACGCGGTTCCAGCATGTGTATCATTGCGACTGACACTGTATATCCTCTTTTCCCAGCACACACACACTCTCAGAAGTCCCCCTCCTATCCTTAAAATTCATATCATTAGGGTATGCAAGTAAACTGTGTTTTAAAGAGAAGACACGTTAGCATTGAGAAGATGCTCAGACTTCCTCACAACTGTTCCCTAATTTCCCTCCTTCATCCTCGCTCTTCCTCCCTACCCCTAATAGCTCCCTCTCCTCTTACTTCTCCACCGCCGAGCGCTTCTGGGACTTGCCCTGGTAGTTCAGTGCCATTTTGGTCTCCATGCCCGTGTAAACTGCCACACCTGGGGAAGAGAGGGTCCTTTAAATTCCCAAACAATGTACATTACAGCCACTGAGGGAATTATGAAAACCGCATCTGGTATTCCATTCCAGGACTTACCATCAATCTTTTTGGTGTTCTTCAATGTAGCACCTTTCAGCAGTAAGTTCTCTGGGCCCAAAGACCTGCAAAGAAAGCCATATGAACTGAAGATGATTAGTTACACCACACCAAATCACACACTATTTGGTTTCATTGAAATTGAAAGTGAACCAATGATTGAATTTTCAGTGGTGCGGTGATAACTCCTTGGGCCAGAGTGAGTCCTATTTTAAAGTAATGTGAGAGGACAGGCCGTGTAGAGTAAGTGACCTGAGCAGTCCTATCGGAAGAGGATTTAGAGGCTAAATGGGTATTGAGGTATTGTGACCCAAACCCACCTCACAGCGGTGGCTTGACCATCTCTGTAGATGTGCATACGGCCCACAAATCTGTGGAGAAAAGGGATGTTAATACCATTCATTCACGGTCCATAAGGTTTTGATAAATAGAGGACGGAAACATTCCAGAAAGATCCAATATCCTGCATGTAATGAGATAAATGGTACCATCTGAATAAAGGAACATGACGTAGTTTAGGCAGTAGGTGGCACCATAGCATCAACTCCTACCATGCCAGCTTTCTGTGTTCTAAAAGCTGCAAATATTCAAATATTTACCAGTGTAAATATTTAACCTTCCTATAATGTTAGGGTCGATATGACCTAAAATATATAGAAATACATATAGCTTTAAAACATTTTAGAAAATTAGGAAATGCATTTAAACAAAAGACATTTGGAACTTCCATGTTTTGTTTTTATATTGACCAATAACAACAGACCGTTTTGATCTGTAACACAAGTGGCAGTAAAATGCTAACATAATAGAAAAGTTAACCAGAAACTCACTGAAAAACCATCATTTGTTTTAGTTTAGATCATTCTGTTCACAAGGTTTCGATTTGACACAAGAGTGGGTAATTGTTTTAAAGGGAAATCTGTTAGTTATTGAACTTACGTCCAGTGATGTTCTCCCTTAATTTAAAAATGCAGTTTTAAATCAAGGGAGTCATTCATTAATGAGTTTATTTAATTAATGATTTTGAATAATAGTTACTGTAATGGAGAAAAAACCAATGGCTGGATACAAGGGCTGGCTGATATTACATCGTTTGCAATAATATAGTCATTAAGATGCCCATAAAATGCTATTTGTCAATATCAAGTATGACACAAGACTGTGGAAGTGATTCATGAGCAGGTATTCATATTTCTGAATAAAAATAATGAAAGGAATAAAATACAATGAGTTGAGACTACATAGTTTATTTAACGGCAAAGAAATCGTATCATGAAACTTATCATCATATCATCGTAACATACTGCTTCCAAATGAGTTCCTTTTTTTTTTGATCAACTGAAACAGAAGATTAGGTCAATCACGTCCGTAAACACAGATATGTGCTTCACATTGCTACTCCCCGCATGGCTAAAGCCTCTACACTCCGAAATGAGTGATTCAACTAGCCAAAAAAAGGACAGGACAGCAGTCTGTGCCTCTGAAGAACCAGATGAAGATTTAATTCCTCTACGTGGTTCAAATTCAGTTGCCCGGAGATGGTTTGAATGATACCAAACAAGAGAGGGTTCTTTGCAAACTGCCAGTTTCAGCGAAGGACAATTATACAATAAATCTGTTTCACCATCTTCACATTAATCTCCCCAGGCAACACGCAGATTATCTAAAAGTATGTGAGTCATACTCCTGCAAAAAGTCCCAATTTTCCAAAACAAAAGATGACCCATAAATTAAATTTAACAGTTATGTTCATTTGAATATTTTCGTGCAACTGTTAATGCCATTTCATTTTAATATTTTGATGCCATACATTTCATATATCGTTTAATTTTTTTCCAATTTCAAACAGGGATCTGTATTTATTGTTTTATTTTTATTTATTCATTATTTGTTTAAGGTCAAGTGAGGAAATGGTAGGGGGTGTATAATTTATTTTATGCATTTCTTTAGCATTTATCCTAATATAAACAAAGTCTTACTATAAAACCACTTCCTTTCCTGGGGCACAATAAACCTGATAGGGTGAAAGCGACAGAAAGCCTGATAACACACCAATGTACATGAACAGGCACAAACGATCAAATATTCAATGGTTGTGAAATTCAAGGGCATGAAAAGTATTCCATCGTGTTTCCCAGTTCATTTGATGCCCTTCACACAAGTAAGATGCAGTCACAACATTGGACCCTTTGTGAGGACCGCTAGTCAAACACAAACTGTGAATGATCTTCTCGCTCACAGTAGCTTGAAAACCACTTGAGAAAGGGCCTGAAAGGGACTGAGCAGCTATCAGCAGTGTGTATAAACTGTCTCTTTAACATGTAGGCACACACAGATAACCTACTTGTAGAGGTCGGGCTGCGGCTGTTCACACTCAATGGTTGCATTAAGGGATTCCAGATCCTTCTCAGTATCAGGCACTGTGTAGTGTGTCTACAGAGAGAGGGACAGAGGGGGAAGGAGAGAGAGAGAGCAAATTATAACAACAAAAGAAGTACTACAGCTTCTATTTTTGAAATGAATGTGATCACGCAAAGCAAAATTCACTGCTGTCCAAAGCTAAATAGGCAGTATAGTGTGGGTGACAGTGACTAACTGAAAACGGAATGTAAGAGTGAGCACAGCCAGGCCCGTTCGGACCGCCTGACAGAGGCAGAGCTGATCTGAGGCGTGAGTGCGCCTCGCAGGCCGTTTGGGCCGGGGGTGAGGCAGCACCAATACCTTATGGTTGGACTCTCCGTCTAGACTGGCCGTGGTGACGAAGCAGGTCTCGTCATCGCGGCTGGACCGCAGCAGGATCAGGTCACAGGGGAACGTCTCGTCCTCTTCCACCTCAACGATGTCACCCACCTGTATGCGCGTAGGTGCCTTTACTCAACGAGTTACAAGCGTACAGACACCTTTACACAGTAAGCTCCCAACAAGCAGGTAACTTTTAACACCCAGCTGCCCACATGCGGATGCCTTACGCTGTGGGCACCATGTTATTTAATGGTGAATAACACGGCATAAGTCAGGCTGAGCTCTATTGTTTATGACAATGCAGGGTCCTGCAGAAGTACGTATTACAGGCTGCATATCAAATTAGCGATTTCACATAAGAATGTGCTGCACCTGACCACCAAAGTCTGGCAGCTTAAATGTCCCCTAATGACATATCCCACAAAGTTTATCAACTGAGGAGGCTCCAGTGGGAATTGCAAGGCTCTTATTAGGCAGAGGGACAGAGCAGCCACCCTCTTGTTTGTATCCAAACCATCTACGTACGCACATGTGGATTATTAATACCCCTTTCACACACAAGACCAGGGAATGACACAGGATATTGAACATGGGTTTGAACCGCGTTTGACCCATTCACACCACACTATGCTCTCGGGCGCGCAAGTTTACTTCCCCTTCCCCGTCACTGCTGAACAGGGTTGTCGCCTTGCGACGCTACTAAAAGCGGACATTTTAAAGTTTGTCTTGAGATTCAAGACGTTATTGGACTGTTATTGAAACACATAATTAAAATAATGACTTTTTACAGAAAGCCTGTGAAACCATATGTTGCAAAACAATTTTCTTGAAATAAAGAAGGACACAACCAAATTCATTTCTACATTTGTATTTTTAAAGTATAAAGGTTTTGTTATAGGCTATAAAGGGAAAATGTATCAAGGCCTATTACAGACACATTGAGAAAAGCGCTAAAATGTGCAAAACACAAAATGGAAAACGTAGCTAAAGAAATACAACGTGCAAGACTTTTAAATTAAAGTCTTCAGTCATAATGAATTCAGTAGGCTACACTTCTCCCTTCCCCTGCTCTATTTGGAGTAGGCTAGGTTACGCTTTTACACACGCACTGTCTCTCTCCTCTTACGCATCAAATCCACAGTGAACGCACAGCTTTGGTGGTTTGTGTGAGCATGTATTCAGTTTCCACGTCTGCAGCTAACCAAAACTTTATCCAATGCCAATTTGTCTGGTTTCTTTGCCATGTATTGAATGAATGCATTGCGATTTCATTGAAAACAACTGCTGATCCACTGAAAATATGTTGGAGGTGTTATCTAGGCGGAGTTATAAACCTATCCTTTCTATAACTACAGTGGCTATAATTATTCCCCACCCTAAAGTCCTTATATTCATCACAATATTGTAATGATTGAATCTTGAGTGATTATACGTGCAAAATTACTTTTGATTGTTTGATTGAACAATTTGTCAGAATGGGAGTTGCTGAATAGCGTACCGGAGGAGAGCACGACACATTCACACCTGGGTATACCACTGCCTATTATTTGTTTGTTTACAACTTGCTTCTGAGAGCGATAGATGCCTCTTTCAGCAAGTAGCCATGTAACATTTCTATAAACAACAGTAACTTTTACTGTGCCTGTAATAATTGTCTTCTTATCTCTTCTTCCCCTCGAATGCACAGAAGCTCTCTCACTTCAGAATCTTGCCAATTCTCAATTTGGACTAAACAATGCTGTTTGTGGCTTGTTGCTTGAAAGAACGGAGGTTTGTTTACTGCCAGCTAGCACAGCATTACGTTACCGGAAATTTTGTAGCCTACTTAATAAGTTGGGTGTCTGTTCCAAACACTGTGGGGGTGTTTCTCAGGTGACGCAAGGTACCTTGATCTTCTCGCTGTCTTTCTTGCATGAACTCCTTCCGCCTTCCAGAACCTTCACAGGGTACTTATTCACCTCATTATCGGCCTTGTGACGCAGCCAGTCCTCATAACCCTTAAGACAAAGTGAGGAAGAGTGTCAGAGAGAAGGAGAGGATGAAAGGAGTGGGGGGTGAAGATAGACAGAGATTAATATTGTGTTAGAGGGAAAGAGAGGGTTCTTCCATTGTCCGGCGTTGTATTGAACTTTTTTAGTTATACATACAAACTGAACGTATAGTTTCTACACCAATAAAACAAAAGTGACATTTAAATTGAGATAGAGTAAGAAACAGGATCAGAGAAAGAAAGAGCAGCAAGATGGGAGAGAAAGACAGATGAGAGCGAGAGAGAGATGGGAGAGAGAGAGAGAGAGAGAGAGAGCAGTTGAGGCTGTGTTGGCCTCACATAAGAGTTGACTCCAAGATGTACAAAGGGTCCCCTGATGACTGACTTCAAAGCCGAGCTTAAGGCAGGGTGGCTCAGACGCAGGAGTGAGGCGCTTCCCTGTACACAGCACTTCCGGAGGGAAGGCTGCTCCATTGTGCCTTTCGAATGATCCGCTGCCAGGCTACGCAGGGCCAACTCCCAAAAAAATACCTCAGAAACAGGTCCTCTGAAGAATTTGTTCCTTTGTGAAAGACTTCCTTATCGCTTGCAAATGCTTCCGGAGTCTAAATCATGTGGTCATGACAGAAAACAATTTGAGAACTGAAAGAAAGGGAGAGAACGTGACAGAGGGGGAGATAATGATAGAAAGGGGAGGGGGAGGTAGAGAGAGAGTACAGATGAACAGACAGACAGAGGGTCGGCGGGGAGATGTAATGCGCTCACCTGTTTGATAGCCGTCACAGTGATTACAAAGAACAAGGGCAAGCCGCTGGTGACTGGGCTAGTGGGAGTGTCCACTATCACCTATGTTCACGGACACAGAATGACAAATTATCATAATTTCGATAGACCGATGAAACATAATACTGCTGGAACAAACGTAATAAAGCATCAATTTTTACACAAACACAGAGTGACACAAAAGTGTCATTCTTAACATTTACAGAATAAAGCATTTCCTGTATATCTGGAGTTCATGAATGTTAAAAGCCAATTGTTTGCATAATCACAAACATATTATACATGCAAACTGGTTTTCAGCCACACCTTTTGTAAGATACATAAAGAGACTCAACAGGAACAAATCTGCTCTAGACTTTACTCTGCACTGATTAAGGTCAAGCTAAACAGACTGACAGCAAAATGCCTAAACTAAACGAGTTCAACTGCACACATTCATATGGACGGTGCCCCGACTGAGTTACTGAGTTCAACAGTTACATGGACAGATGGTGATGTTAAATGTCAAGTCACCCAGCAGTGAAGGTCAGCTGTCAACATTTTAAGTGTCCATTAAATTGGCCCAGGGTGGACCAACTTCATGCCACAAAGGACAATCAGATGTTCACAGGATTTAGTCATAAGCAAGAATAGCTCTATAGTCGTGATAGTCATGTCTTGGGATAATCATGTCCTGGTAAGGCTATGCATGAACAGGGCCCCTCTGCCTCCAGAACCAGAGCGCTTAGCTTCCTCGAAGGGGGGGGGGGGGGGGTCAGAAGCCCAGCCCCCACAAAAAGGAGGGGCACGCTCCACAGTCTGATTGCAGACATGATCAACCAGAGGCTTTGCCTATTTTGGAGTGCTGGCGCCTGTGGTGACCACATGGCTCAGGCAGGATTTGACAAGCCAATTAAAATCCACTGAATAGATAAAACTTAGCCAACAATTATCACAACTAACCAAGTGAATACACATACGGTTAAGCTAACGCCCATCGTGCTGAAGCACATTCAGAGGTTAAATGAACCTTGAGACTGGACTTCAAGGAGAAAAGTGTGTATGCTATATTATTTGTGGCTGGCAGAAGTACTAATGAACACACTAAACACTTAGCGAACAGATGTGTCTCTTTGCAGTGTGCTGCACATATGGCCCCTTTTAATAGATCTAGTTAGCTTGGTGGGTGGAACAAACAAAAGTGAAGATGGGAATTTGTGCTGAACAGAAAATTCCAGCGTCCAAACCACAGTTCTGTGCACTAGTTACAAACGGCTTGCAGAAAAAAGCAGACCTTTTCCAGACCGAAGTACTGGAGCTGTATTGGGTCTGATAATATACCTGTGCTTTTCAGCCCGCTTCATGTGTAACTAAGGTGACTGGAGAGGCTCTGCTACACTGGACTCTGTGGCAATTGAATGTTACAGAATGGAGGCATCGGATACGTTTACATTACATTTACATTACAATTATTTGGCAGAGGCATTTATCCAAAGCGACGTACAATAAGTGCATATTGAAGGTCATTGACGCGACTACAAAGCAGATCCGACAAAGCACAACTTTCTAACAACGTAATCCCTAGTAATGAACAGTATAGTACACAGTCAGCTATACAGTCTGAACTATAAAATTGCAAAAAAACACAAGTTAAATAGAAAACAGGAAGCAAGTACTATAGAATTGGCACTAGATAGGTAGTTTAGTCGAGGTGGAGTCTGAAAAAGTGCGTTTTCAGATATTATTTATTGACCGAACGCAGTGATTTAAACCGGCCGGAGGGAGCAGGCCACGTGCCCCCTCTCTGTTCGTAGCCGCTAAGAGAGCAGTGGCAGAAAGGTTCTGGGAACAGAGTGTTCTGGAAGCTCCCAGATGACTCCACATAGAGATTCTCTTGAATTTGCTTCCAAAGCACAGACCCCCCCTCCCCGGCGTGCAGCACGGCGGTTGGTGCGCTCTGACCAGCCGAGCGGTCATGCCGTGAGCACAGTGGAGGGAAGGAGCACTCGGACATGCCGAGGAGCTGCGGGCGGGTCGAGACGGTCGCAGGTGCTCTCAGGTCCCTGACGTCTTTGATCACGGGTTTCCTCGGAAACCCACTGCAGGAGCGAACCTCGGCCTTTGCAACAGCCCCAGCCTATTTATGGAAATAGAAGTACAGAGGACACCCCGGCGACTGACGTCAGAGGCGCTGCCTCTTCTGGGGAGGCGGGCGGAAAATGCTGGAGATTTGGGACTTGCATCATCTGAGAAGATAATCAAATGGATCTATTTCTGTCCCTGTGTGTGCGTGTGCGTGTATGACTGTGTGTGCGCCATGACTCTTCTCTATAATGGCATGCCGCACAAGGAACGCTAAGCAGTTTGGATAAAGAGCCTCTCCAGAGAGGTCCCAGATTAGTGAAGAGTCGCCAGATGCATACCAGGCAGGGTAACACACCATCGGCAGACTGATGGAACTCCCACATAGCCAAAATAACCACTCTAATTTCACATAGGAATTCTCCCTGTTCAAATCCCATCTACCTCAGCCATGAGCACGATACTGCAGTAAGTGCTGAATCTTGATGATTTGGCCAAAAAGTGTCTCTCCATCACATCCTTCAACATGACTTGATACTTGAGCCCACAGTTTAGACTCGCTAGTCTGACAAGCATGATCTGTAAAACTGTCACCTCTTCTTAGAAACACGTTTTAACAGTGCGTGATCAATGCCTTGTGAAATTGTTATTTTAGTACTGAAGTGTTATCATGTTCATGATAGTAATTAATTAGGAAAGAATGTGTTTTCTTGGTGATTTAATTTGAAGGCAATTTAATATTTCAGGCAACACTTGTGTGACAGATCTTTAAGGAAGACAAGGAGGAAAAAACAGACCACTGAACATCAGAACATAACCAAAACAGAAAGTGCATCTGTTCCTGCCAACTGCCTTGGGTCTTTTTTTAAACTGCCACAAATTCATCACTCAGAAGGGACCGCAGACAACCAGACATATGCACGTGCACACACACACCACACACACACACACACACACACACACACACACACACACACACACACACACACACACACACCACACACACACACACACACACACACACACACACACACACACACACACACAAAGAGAGAGTACACAAACACACTAAAACTACAATCTGCAGTGAGACCCATAGAGATTCACTGGCACACTTACCTGTACAAGGAATATAATCAGGAAGTAGAAATTGGCGATTCTTCTGAACTGCTCAAACAGGTTCTTGGGCAAAAAATTCCAAACAGTATACTAGAGGATATATATAAGGAAAGAGAAACACCACAAAAAAAATTATTATATGCACATACACACACACAGTCACAGTCCATTTGCTGATATTTCCATAGAAATATATGTAACAAATATATTGTATCAAAGCACGATGCATAATGTAGTGATTATCAGATCAAAAACGTCTACGACGTAAAAAAAAAAAGCCAAGTTACTCATGCATAGCCTACATAGCGCTGTCCTTAATTCCAACTTGCAAAAACTAGGCCTGCCTTTAAAAATATTGATATCAAAATGTGGCCAAGTTACAACTAACAATATTGCCTATCATAGCTCTAAATAAACTAGCTCTATTCCAAAGCAATGCTATCCAAACTTTCCTAAATTATTTAATGCAACTTGGCCCTGTGTTTCTTCATCTTTGCATGTGAAAAGATTGTGTGGAACAATATATGATTTCAATGAATGTTTTTAACAGTTGATTAATAATTACACTCCAGAAAGGATATGGTTGTACTTTGTTGGCAAGTTTATTTTAGAAAATGTACACGTTTTAAAATGTTAACTGCTGCTACAGAATTCTTTACAATTCACAAACAGATATTTATATCAAGAAACATCATGTACAATAGAGAAAGGGGTGATGAATAAATAATTGCAGATAAAAATGAGTGATATTTTTACCTAGAAAATAGCGTACATATAGCATTTTAACAAACGTATCCAGACATGTTTGTGGGTCAGATGTTGGCAAATAAGTAATAGTACCAATTTCTTAACATAATAGTATTTATGATATTTGCAAACAGAATTTTGTGAACACAAGGATATCTATGCTCTGTAGGACCACACAGGTTTTGATATAAATCCAAATAAATAAATACATAATAATAATAATTATAATAATAACAATAATAATAGTACATTTTATTAATTCTGTACTTTTCATTGGGCAACGCATATTTCCAAGGAATCTTAGCCAGAAAGAAAACAATAGATACTACTAAGAAAGTACATACCAGAGATTATTCTTCTTATTATTATTATTATAATTAAAAGTGTTTGCAGTAAGCAACATTATTTGCAGAGTAGTGTAGACTAGAGCCACATTCGGAGGCTATTGTGTTTTTAGTTTTTTTTTTAAAGTGACTAACCATGAATCAGATATGTTTGGGGAATTGGTGGTTTATAAATCCGATCGCTTAAAGGACGCTATCATCAATTCTTAATGTAGGCTATTATCGTAAATTCTTAATTTTCTTAGTAGTTAATTTTATGGTGACATTGTGTTATGCGTGAAAAGGGGGGTACGTTGAGGTTCGGTTTCCACAGTCATGACCGCAAGAGCAGAGTGTAACACCCTCCCCAAGCAAGACAAGAGCGAGCGTCCGGTTTGGGGAAGGTGTGATATCGTACAAGTGAAATACAAGTGAAACATTGAACAGTTAATATTGGAAACCTCTTTGCCTTTGCAATAAAAATATGTTAATGTGATAATGTGAAAATAATAACAGTCTAATAAATGAAAAATATTTAACAGTTGCACATTGTTTTTGTGGAAAATAAGCATGTGCCCTGCTGGGCTCGAACCCACAATCCTCTGTGTGAGAGACAGTAACTCTAACCATTAGGCCACAGTAGCTTCCTGGAAAGCATGAAGCCATTAGCTATATTAACATAAAAAACATTAGTATGAAGCGTTTTTATTGGGCGATAAGCTTGATGAGCAGGTACACGGACCATACCCTCAAAGAATAATTCTCCCCATTGAATAACATCACGACGGAGGCAGGCAGTTTGGCAGGAAAAATAGGAGGAGAAGGAGAAGGAGAAGAAGAAGAAAAAAGAAGAAGAAGAAGAAGAAGAAAAACGGCAAAATAACCCAAGTTTGGGGCTTTATTGTGTGGATGCGTGAAGTTGTATCTGAATGCTATGTGGTTACATGAGGTCAGAACATACAGAAGTTAATGTTTTTAAGGGCTGAGAGTCTATGGTCATTGTGGTTACTTCTGTAGGAAACCCTGAAAAGTGCCAAACTCGTGCTGTATAGGTATGGGGCATGCCTCACCAAGCCGTAACTTGGCGGATGGCATACCTGCCATCCCAATATTTTCCCCAAACATAACTGAGCTACTGCTGTTGAATACGAGTGAATTTAATGAGACAAACTGAAGAAAGCCAGTCAGCGGACTGAGTATTCCGCTTCAACATTGATGCGTTTTGACTTCAATATCTGCCTTATCTCCCTCTATGCCCTGGGATGACACTGGGCTGGGCCTGCAGGTATTTAATCGATTTGGATTAGCAACTTATCTCCTTACTTCCTCCTACGTGAAAAGAGAGCCGATTACCTTATCAAGTTGTAAGCAGATCCTTTAAGCGAGCAGGCCTACTAAAGTGACACTTATCTCCCCGAGATTTCGAGGAGGACTCAACAATACAGAGCTAGTGGCTGACATCAGGTGATAATGACGAGAGCAGAAATCCATGCCATTGTGATGGAGGATATGTGTATGCCATTGTGACCCCCCCCCCCCCCCCGAAAAAAAGGATCAATTGAAAAACAACATCTCAAGGAGCCAGATTCCTCGTTCACCCTGAAATGAAGTGTTGGAACAAAGCTGCAGGTCTTCAAGCGCTGCATCTGAGCACCTTGCTCCCCTGGAGAGCGTTAAAGAATGTGTTTGCTTATTTATTGCAGATTGTCTGAGTGAAATAATCATGTAAAATGCTTTTTTAACCTTCAGTGGTAAAAATGCTGCAGGTTATGGACATTTTTTTTTAAAGAAACATCCATTTTCACCAATACTCCAGAACAAAATCTTCTTTCATAGGATTGCACACTTTGATCAGTATCATCTTTGGTTGAAAAGTTTTAGGGTTCTGCATGACTGTTTTCAAACAAATCATTATCTAGAGCATTTCAAATACATATGTGAGATCCAGGTCTACTTGATTGCTGCAAACCACCACTGTGCAGGTGTTTGTAAACTACCAAATCTGCTGTTCTATTGTGTTGCATAAACCATATATTTCATATATCATCAGATTAACATAAATCTGAAATATTTTTCCCTATGATTTCAATTTGCAACCAGTAAAACCTTTGTTCTAGTTTGTGCACAAGTATATGTTTGCATAAATATGTATTTTTATTTTCAATTTATACAGTACCAGTCAAAAGTTTGTACACCCCTAGTCATAGGTTTTTTTTTTCATTATTTTTACCGTTTTCCACATTTTAGAATAGTAAAGACATAAAAACTATGAGATAACACGAATGTAATTATGCAAAGACCAAAAAAGTGTTAAACAAATCAAAAAAGTATTATATTTTAGATTCTTCAAAGTAGCCACCCTTTGCCTTGATAACGGCTTTGCACATTCTTGCCATTCTCTCAACCAATTTGTGTGGTAAACGGGTATTCCACAGGCAAACAGGTGATGCTATCATGACTGTATAAAAGGATCAAAATACTCTTTCCCCCTGTACCAGCACACTGAACCTCCAACAGTAAGTAGCCTATACAGAACTATTTCAACACATACTTGAGACACAGACACAAGTGCATAGCAAACCTGGGTGCTACCGGGGACTAAAAAAAGGTTTAACATGGCAGACTACGAGTACGAGCCCAACCTCGCAAAATTAAAGACCTGGAAAACGTAAAGGGCCAGCGAAAACGCCCTGGTGATGGAGACTGGACAAGATCCAGAAACAAGAGAGGACAGGCTGTACTGCTGCCAGCGACAGAAAGAGATGGAATCTTTCATCATACAACGTGAGAAAATAAGAGTAACTTACTAACAATCCCCAGCCCTACATGAAACAGATGATCTGCCCGACCTCCTGGGGCAGGAACAAATCAGCACAGTAGAGGCAGCCTGTTATGTAACATGCTATTGCTATAGCCATTGCTATTGCTATAGTCTAGGAAGCAGGAGGAAATTATACAAAAGCATTTGTCTTATATGTCAAACACATTCAGTCCAAAGGACATTCTTTTTACCTAAATTATCCAAATTAACCTTTATCTTTTTCTCCATTTTTCAATATTTTCTCATTATTGTCAATTATTAGCAGCAAATTAAGCTGTATCTGTGAATAATTGTATTATCATTGCTCCATTGAGTTGAGCTTAAGCAAGTTTGTCATTAACCAGCCAGTATTATGATCTTAGCATTTAACCATCAAGTTCTTTCCACCTCTAAGCCTTGATGATTTTCCAATTCATTTTACAGCTTTTATAAATCACTCTTTGCTTCACCCAGCAGAAGATCTATCACTTGACAATGTATTATTTTTTAAGTCTTTACATACTGGGACCTCGAAATAAAAATAAAAACAAACAAATTTATCAAAAACCACACTCAACTTTCTAAAAATATCTGCCATTAAATCAAACAAGTTTATTTAGCCAAGGACACTCGGAGAAGGAGACAGAGAGAGAGAAAGTGCACGAGAGAGGACACTCATCACAGGGAGTAGGGTGGAGGGGGAGGAGAAGTTGGATGATTGACAGGGAGAAGTGCTGTGGTGAGAACTCCAGTGGAGACAGTAAGGATGCAGGGAACCTAGGGGGCTGGCGAGGGTTATTATCGAGTGTGTACACGCTGGAAAATAATCGATTGACTGATCAGCAGTGGGACCACGGCAACAATACAAATCCCCCCCACCACCTTGAAACCCCCCCCCCCCCCCCCCCCCATTACAGAGGAAGACCGATTTGAGAAACCCCTGCAGAACACAGTTCATCACCACCACAGGAGCACATTAATAGCAACCTGTAAATTTCACCAGCACGACACGGCCGCTCTCAGAGATGGCACCGGGTGAACAGCAAGATGGAAACAGAGAGGAGAAAAAATGGGAGAGAACATAAAAAAATAAATGGGAGTGGGATGAAAGAAAAAGAAGAATAGAGGGAAAGATACATATTTTAATTTGCTAGGCCTGTCGCTTTCATGAGCTGGTGTTACACTCCAGTGTTGAGTACAGGCAGATTACTCTGGTTCCCGCAACTCTTTTAGGTAACCCTCAATTAGCAGCGGCAGCTGACTTTACTCCCTGTCCAAACAACTACTTATAGCAAATGACTTATAACTGAAATGGCCTGAGAACTCCCACTTAAATTGCTAACTGTGTGACTTCACCAGAGAGAAGCTACTGGCACCTCACCTTGGAGGAAAACAATCCTATTGTCACAGAATTTAGGTTGGATGAAGGCATCTGTGGCTGGGCAGGGCTGGTGTCCCACGTGGATGGTCCTACTGTCCACCCTCTTCTCATCTCCCCCAAACTGCAGAGGGGACCAAGCACACAGGAACAGTTACAATGAAACCAGCTTATCGTACAACCATGGCATACGCCACAGAAGAGAAGAGAAACAGCTAAGCATATATTGACAATAATGCATTCAACAGTCATTCAGTCAGCAACGGTAACCTACACACAATTAAAGGTCCTCAGATGATACAGTAGATACGGAGTGTGGACCGTGAAAAAAAATCAGTTTCTACCTTTATACTTGCAAAGCTGGACGTGATCGTATGCATGGACACACTGAAACTTTGTACAGTCCAGGAGTAAACGGGGAAATAAAATCACTTTTATCACCAAAGATATAAAATCCCTTCATTACGAAAACTAATCCTCTAGCATTTGGACAGGACAAGGTAGAAGCAACACATGCAAGTCCTGGAACCTTTCTTATGATCATGTAGTAGATTTGCATTACTTTCATGGAGCGGCTTTGCCAATGGATGGTACTTCACTGTCCAATGAGAGCGAGTGAAAATGCTTTGGCAGCTTTATAAACTAAAGTGGCTAAAGCACAATAAGGGTCTTCAAGGCTTAAGCTGGTGGGGGGAAAAAACACTAAATACAAAACACCCTGTGTTGTGGACATTGCGTTTCTGTGCATAATGTGCTGCTTTGTACTGCAGACACCCGCAGCCATGACATCAGGGATCACAGGGTCCACTATGGTCTTCATTTTTCTGCAAGAAAAAACGTCACCTCTGAGCTTTTCCCCAATGCACAGCTGTGCCTTCTCATCCCTAAAAACACATGGCCTGTGGTTCCAGGAAAACACTCATCTACAAACATTTCTCTCCCAGCATTAAAGAAGAGTTTATGGAAAACAGGATGTTTCCAGTTATCAGAAGAAAATTAATTTGGTCAAGGATGTGATTCGCTGCAAGACTGGTCTATAGGGCAAGCGTTGGCCTAAAACAAGCTCACAAGAACCCCCCAACTGTCCAAAAAGCCTTTGACCTGTTGAGCCCAGGTGCCACAGGTAAAGTGTACAAGACAGTCTTGTGTTGAACAGTATTTCAATTGGTTGTCTGGGGAGGTAGGGGGTGGCGTTACAGATACGTCCTTAATGTACATATAATGTCACTCTCTGAACCTGTAATGTGGGGGGTGTCCCATCTTGAAATTCTCCTACACTGGGTTCCCCAGAACTTCAGACAAGTCTGAAATCGAACATGGGCATTTTTAGGCTTTTGAAAAACAATCCCCGTTAACATTTCTGTTTTCCATTTAAGAAAAGCCATTTAAGTCCTGGCAGCACTCCGCATGGACTATGAGCAAGTTTCTCTCTCTCTCTCTCTCTCTCTCTCTCCTCTCTCTCTCATCTCTCTCTCCTCTCTCTCTCTCTCTCTCTCCTCTCTCTCTCTCTCTCTCTCTCTCTCTCTCTCTCTCTCTCTCTCTCTCTCTCTCTCTCTCTCTCTCTCTCTCTCTCTCTCTCTCTCTCTCTCTCTCTCTCTCTCTCTCTCTCTCTCTCTCTCTCTCTCCATGGGAGTCATTAAGCATACGAGCAACGCTGCCTCAAGGTTACAGCCCTTCTAACAAACAGACGGGCTGGAGAATAAATCACAGTTACTGTGCGACAACAGGCTGGGCTCGTTGGCTGCAGCATGGCTGTAACTGAAAACACAATAAAGATAAATGGAGATTAACACGCAAACGCAATCACCTAGAAAGGGGCGCTGGATTAAAAGTGGAGGCCATGTCGGTGGACAAAACTCTGGCGGCGTGGGGAAGAAAGCCAAAGCTACTGATCAGTCATACATCTTGAAGGAAATGAAGTGTTCAGTAAATTGAGGGTTAGGCCACGGGGTACGGTTCCCCTCCACGGGAGTTACAGGACTGCGCCTTCTCAAAATCTGTACGTGCGTACAAATAAAGGCACATTTACAAGGCTCAGTACAGCACAGTTGGCATAGAATAACTCAAGCGCCATATTTGTCAGTAACACCCTCCAAAATGCAGGACTGACTAAGCAGAAATAAAGGACATTCAATTATGAATTCCCCTTGATTAAAATGACTACACAGAGCAGGGGAGATCAATAAGGTCACCACAGCCTCTCAATACAGCACAGATGAAATTGCTTGCAAATGATCAGCACATAAAAAATGAAGGTCCATGAATGATTGCAATACCAAATTAGGCTTTAGCAGGTTTATGTTCATATAATACAAACAGGCTCAGCAAGAAACTTGGCCCTGAAAAAAATTAATCACACTGAAACACCACAACAACAGAAATCAAGGATCATGTTGAGCAGTAAAAACAACATCTATTAAATTGTTGCTTAGTTCATACTGCTAAGGCAATGTTCTAGCGTGTGAATCTGGTATTAAATACAGACTGTACCAGTGCCAACTGTGGCCAGAAGCTCCACAGGGTGGCACATAATTGGCCATTGTGTGGTGGTGTGAGGTACTTCCTTATGCAAAATATTAAATTGTTATATTAAGGCTCCTCACAGGGCTGCCCATCAAACTAGCATGGTCCCGGTTTGATTATGGACTGTAAAGTGCATCACTATGCTAAGGGATAATGTTTATAGATGATACCAGCCCCATATACCGTAGCAATGATTATGAAGCTGCAATGGATTTCTGAACTGCAATGGATTTTACAAAGGGCTGTATAACATGTCTACAACTAGCCTCATATTGCAACAAACAAACAAAAGGGTTTATAATTGTTCTTTGCAAACACGTTTCCCAAATTCTGAAAGTGTTATGGTTTGACCGCATACACAGGTCTGCCCACACCTGCAGTGCTCAAACCCTGTCCCTTGACAATGGTGTTCGGCACTAAGCTTTAAATACAATAATCTCTAAAATAAAGGAATCTCTTTTCACCATCTCAAATGTGTGTTCTCTCATTTTAAGCAGGATTTATTTTTGTTTTATTTTTGTTTTGGCTTTTTCCAGATGTAAAATCATTGCTAAGGTCCCCATACATGCGGCCACAGGATTCTTAAAGCTTCAGCTGTACTAGGGATAGGGATCGGTAAGACAGGCAGATTGTACTGGATCGGAAAACCTCAACCTCAGCACAAATAACTCATCTTCCACCCTTACACTGCACTGCAGAAAAGCACAATGCCACTCTGCTCATTACAAATGCACAAATATTCACAGACACAGTAATCAGTTTTGTTTGAATTCCTGATCTGGGCTCCTACATTGTACATTAGAGACCAGACCAGGAAATATCACAGGATAGAGCACTGCACATACCAGAAGCATGCTGGTTACTGTGTTTACAGAGGAGGTTATACATCACATGCTTGTGTTAACTGGATTATATCATCAACTTCCCATACTTGAACTACTTGCCTATTGAATAATTGCATAATTATAAATGCATAGCATGCTCCTGATCCAATTTACAGTAATACCAGTTGCTGTACTTACTTGAGCACGGTATGAAATTAATTTTTCACTGGCCAGAGTGGCTTGTGCATTCTAAAAATCACCAGGAATTTCAACATTTTACCTGTCACATTACCTTTCACAATATAACACAACCTGGTTGGTTACCGACCAAAGTGGCTGCTAGAGTAGAAAATCTACTAGCCACATCTACAGCCACACCCTGCTCTTGAGTTCATACAGTCAAAACAGTCCTGAGAATGTGCAGTTCTCAGGAGCCAAGCAAAGAAAAAATGGACACTCTTGCCTAGAGTATTTTATACAACGTTACGCAGCTCAAATGGGGTAAAAATTCATCAGTGACCGTAAAACCAAAGAACCCACTATCACATTCGGACACAGCGGAATGGAATGGAGTATTTATTTAGGAAACTCCCGATATTTCCCTGCCTGCTGTAAGCTCATCAACACAGACTCTGCGCCGTAAAGCATAATGATGTAATAAAAGCTGGCCCTCTCTGCTCCTCCCACACACCCTCAACCCTGGCCAGGCTCAGCAAATTCTACAACACGCCCTTTAAGAGAAGAAGTTAACACAGTCCAGGCTCGCCCAGGCTGCCCTAGTACAGGGGAGAGACATCACTGGCAGATTTTTGCCAGAGAACAGTGAAGCCAAATCAACTCCAGGACCAACTACAGTGAGAAAGAAAAACATTGAGTGACTCTGGCTACTACAATGGAAATTAAGTTTGACCCATTTGGCTGCAGAGATCTAACCTTGCCATGTCTTGCCTTGGAACTTGCAGAAAACATGCAGAGAATGTGGGCCCTATGCCACAAACCGGCCAAGGCAAAGAGGTGTAAGCAAATAAACACAAAACACCAAGTTACATAAAAAGAAAATGCTGTTTATCCATCTAAAGCTCGGGGATTATGCCACGACATGGTAAGCACTGTGAAATGCTCTTCATTTTGGGAAACAAGCTTGGTGTTTTAAGACTAAACAGTGCAGTAAGAATGACTGCAGACTAAACCATGAACTTTCAGCAACAACTCAAATTCTCTAAATTTCGAAATACATTTACATATGGAAATTGAACAGTACATTTTACATGCAAACTGTAGTAAGCTCTTTCCATATAACAACTTGCAGCTTGTAAATGCCTTCCTAGTAACACACCAAGTTAAGACAAATTGGCTACCATTATAAGGGGTTAAAAATGTGGAAAAAGGTGTTGAGTGTATGCAGCAGCATCGATTACCCTGCACCAAGTCACAAACAGAAAAAGACCCAACTCTATCATAGAACGGAATGATCATGGCCACACACAACCACAGAAAAAGACCAACTCTATCATAGTACGGAATGATCATGGCCGTACACAACCACAGAAAAAGACCAACTCTATCATAATATGGAATGATAATGGTCGCACACAACCACAGAAAAAGACCAACTCTATCATAATATGGAATGATAATGGTCGCACACAACCACGGAAAAAGACCAACTTTATCATAGTACGGAATGATCATGGCCACACACAACCACAGAAAAAGACCAACTCTATCATAGTACGGAATGATCATGGTCGCACACAAACACAGAAAAAGACCAACTCTATCATAATATGGAATGATAATGGTCGCACACAACCACAGAAAAAGACCAACTCTATCATAGTACGGAATGATCATGGCCGCACACAACCACAGAAAAAGACCAACTCTATCATAGTACGGAATGATCATGGTCGCACACAACCACAGAAAAAGACCAACTCTATCATAATATGGAATGATAATGGTCGCACACAACCACAGAAAAAGACCAACTCTATCATAGTACGGAATGATCATGGCCGCACACAACCACAGAAAAAGACCAACTCTATCATAATATGGAATGATAATGGTCGCACACAACCACAGAAAAAGACCAACTCTATCATAGTACGGAATGATCATGGCCGCACACAACCACAGAAAAAGACCAACTCTATCATAATATGGAATGATAATGGTCGCACACAACCACAGAAAAAGACCAACTCTATCATAGTACGGAATGATCATGGCCGCACACAACCACAGAAAAAGACCAATTCTATCATAGTACGGAATGATCATGGTCGCACACAACCACTGAAAAAGACCAACTCTATCATAATATGGAATGATAATGGTCGCACACAACCACGGAAAAAGACCAACTTTATCATAGTACGGAATGATCATGGCCACACACAACCACAGAAAAAGACCAACTCTATCATAGTACGGAATGATCATGGTCGCACACAACCACAGAAAAAGACCAACTCTATCATAGTACGGAATGATCATGGCCGCACACAACCACAGAAAAAGACCAACTCTATCATAATATGGAATGATAATGGTCGCACACAACCACAGAAAAAGACCAACTCTATCATAGTACGGAATGATCATGGTCGCACACAACCACTGAAAAAGACCAACTCTATCATAATATGGAATGATAATGGTCGCACACAACCACGGAAAAAGACCAACTTTATCATAGTACGGAATGATCATGGCCACACACAACCACAGAAAAAGACCAACTCTATCATAGTACGGAATGATCATGGCCGCACACAACCACAGAAAAAGACCAACTCTATCATAGTACGGAATGATCATGGTCGCACACAACCACAGAAAAAGACCAACTGTTAACTGATGCCACACGCATCCCTACACTCAAAAAATAAATTTCACCTTTGACAAATCCCCAATTACCAAGTGTATTTAAAAAAAAGCATCACAATTTGGCAAATCTACAAAAAAAAAGTGCATCACAGAGGCTGCTGTGTCGACCCTGGAGATGAGGTGCTCCAGATCATGTGCTTGTGTGTCTATGACTAAACTAATCTGCCTGACTGCACAGCGGCTACCATCGCTTCACCCTGGCAAAGACAAAGCTAGTGGGATAGCGGAACATATTTGCATCTTAATGCTGACGAGCTTAAAACCTGCATCTCAGCTATGCAGCTTCAACAGTCATTATATCTTTCATAATGCCCCAAGCCAATGGCGATGATAACTGCCATTGAATTAAAGCTGCAGTAGGCAAGTTTGAAAATATACAAGGCAAAAAGACTTTTGCACTCCTCCCTCCTATCTCTCTCCTAAGCCACTCCCACCAAATTATGCTCCAGTGCACGTGCGGAGACAGGCAGACAGGGAGGGGTTTATTCTACCGGCAGGATCTTTTGCTTGTAGATAGTTGCCCTGATTGGTAGCTACATAGCTAGCCCTGATTCGTTGGTTTTTGGAAGACCGGCTTGAGATTTTTTGATAGCCTAGTACAGAGCCCAGGACACTATTTATTGATAGCTGCTGGAATGTAATGAGCAAATTTAGTAATTTCGCCAAAATTATATTGAAAAAATCTCGCCTACTGCACCTTTAAGTCTCTTAAGCTATATTTCAGTGGTGGGAACCAAACATCCATCTCATTCCTGTCTCTCTTAGCGCAAATATTGTTGAAGTCTGCCTGCACGTTCTCTTGCAGTTGTACGTGACCGGAGTGTCTCATTACCCGACTCTGCAGTGCTCGGAGCTTGTGCAAGACTGTGTTGTATTTAGTGTGTGTGTCTGCAGACATCTCAGGGGATGCCCATGGCCCACGTAACAGGAGTGGGTTCTCCCTCTGGTGTCAGTGGAAGTGTGACGCAGAAGAGAGGAACTCCAAAGCTGTTGCGATAAAAAAGGCACAATCTCAAAGCCCCCGGAACACATGGAAAGCACGCGGGCGCACGCTAGCACCTTCTGACATTCAGCTCACACCTCCCGGTGAGTCCTGTTTGATTAGGGCCAATCTGTAAGCACGATGCAGGCAATCTCAGGAAGGGTGCTTCATGAATGCCTGGATGAGACCGATGCATTTTTAATGGAGTGGCCCTGGCAACGGGACAAGGGGAGGACGGTGCGAGCATTGTGAGGAGAGTTTAAAAGAAAGGAAGCAGGTAAATAATTGAGGAGTACAAACTGGAAAGCCTTACTCCTCTGGCAAAGATGGAAAATAACCAGAGTGAGCTGCTGAAAGCCCCGCTGGGTCATCCAGAGGGTCAGGAATGGTGACAATGTTTCTGCTCCGCTCCACAGGTCCCGGGCTCAGTCCGCTCATTGATCTTCTCAAAAGCACCTCACGTGTTCTTCTCTTACATTCCCCTCTGATGTATTCATTCATCATTCATCGCTGTTGAGGGCCACTGACGTCTGGTGGCCAGGGTTTTATTACTGAGGTGAGGTAAGGTAGGGGGAGGAGGCAGCGGGGAGAGAACTCAGAGTTAGCACTTCCGTCCGCCCACAGGTTTATGGGCAAGATGAACGGCAGAGAAGTGGAGCTCTGCTCCAATCAATAGCTGGCTATCCGGACAGAACTGGTCAGATAAATAATGCGCAGATGCCGGACTCACATGCGGCATGGCATCTCTCGCTATGCTCTTAACAACCCCCCCCCCCCCCCCCCCCCGGGCCCAGCTATCCCCCACAGGTATTTACTCAAACGTCAGTTGCCACCACTGTCATCACTACAGCTTACCCTAACAACAGGTGGCCTGAACTGTAAATAGTTATTAAGCATCAAGGAATGTTTTCCACTAAGGACTCTTCCAGTGTTGCCTTATTTTCCTGTGAGAAATGAGTGCAGGTGCTGGGTGCAGATAGATTGTGTACAAATACTGACTGGCATTTTCACATTCGGGGGGAGGAGAGTGGGCGCCGCACAGTGACTGGCCAGCCTCAGAAGCTATAGATGTAAGCCACACCTGTCCAGTAATCACCACGGTGGTGCGCCTGCTATGAGGACGTTCTTCATTGACTGTCTAAAAGTAGCTCATGTAGCGCTGCAGAGACCTTGAAGCCACAGAGGAAGAATACTCTCCCGGCTTCGAGATTTGGAGGAGGGGGTGGGAGATGGGTCAGCCCCAGAGTCAGATTCTACTGAAAGAGTGAGAAGACGTGCGTGCAGGAACAGCAGAATTTGCCCTGGTGAGGTCACCAACAGGAAGGTTGGCTAGTTGCCTAACTGTAAGGAGCTGTCTGCTCTCTGAGGGAGGGAGAAATTAACCTTCTTCTGAACACCAACCATAAAGCAACCCACAAGATCTGCTTCTGTGGAGATGTTCTTAATTCCACCGAAAAACAACATTAACCTTATTTAACACTATTCTGGTAGAGGTATACATCATAATAGACGTATACCTCTACTCTTCCTCCTTTTTGAAAAACTACAGTAGCGTCAAGTGGGCGTGTAAGTTCCCCTCCCCCTGACTTTCCATGCTATGCGAAAGAGGCGTTGACCAAACTCACAGGCCATGTCTGAATCAATTTGCATTTCTATAGATTATGGTCCGAATGGGCATACTTGCCTAATATTGAGTATGGCAGTTGAATACACCTTTTAAAAAATCTGTTAAGTAACGACAATTCTGAAAATTGAGTGTTCTTAATACACTGCCCGGCCAAAAAAAAAGTCGCAGTTGCACCAGTCATGCATAGTGCCCACTGTACAAGCCTCTGGAGGCAGTGTTATGATCTGGGGTTGCTTCAATTGGTCAGGTCTAGGCTCAGCAACGTTATGCAGCAATAAAATTAAGTCAGCTGAGTACCTGAATGTACTGAATGACCAGGTTATCCCATCAATAGGCATATTCCGGGACGAAAATGCCAAGATTCATCGGGCTCAAATTGTGAAGTGGTTCAGGGAGCATGAGGAATCATTTTCACACATGAATTGGCCACCAGAGTCTTGACCTTAACCCCATTGAAAGTCTTTGGGATGTGATGGAGAAGACTTCACGGAGTGGTTCGACTCTCCCGTCGTCAATACAAGATCTCGGCCAAAAATGATGCAAGTCTGGACGGAAATAAATGGTGTGACGTTGCATAAGGTTGTCGAAACAATGCCACGACGAATGCGCGCCATAATCAAAGCTAAAGGCGGTCCAACAAAATATTACAGTGTGCAACTTTTTTTTATCTCTGGATGATATAGCCTATTTATTTCCGGGTTTTCGCTGATAATTCGCTCTGATTCGTACACAGCCACAGAGAGAGAGAGAGGCAACCTGCTATTATAACTGTAAACAGTATTAGCTTGCGAGCTAGCTCAAAGAGTTCTTAGCTAAGTTACAAATTATTCCAGTACAATGGCTTCCAACGATTTTGTGAACTATCAAACATTTTTTGAGCCCGAATGCATGGCCGGATCGGAAGCTGAACACACTGCCGACCCAGCCGGCTGGGTAAACAAGTGGTGTAGCCTATGTGTGGTAACTGTACCGCAATGCCAACTGAAACAGAAACGTTTGCTGCAATGAGTGGGACCGGGCACAGTTTAATTTGTCATCTGTGGAGCAAAAAACTGATGGAGAGGGAAGAGTCTGTCTAACTAATGTTACACACCCTGATTTTGAACACCACATGCACAAGGGTGTTTTGGAGACATTCTTCTGTATCCCCAAAAATGAACTGGCGTAAGACACCCAGACCTACGTTAACGTTAAAGGACCAGGAGGAGAAATTAGTAAATGTTGCAGACTTCTGGCTAGGCTAGCTAATATAACAAAAGTAGATAAATGAAGGGCTGTGTTTTCCTAAATTAATAGCTGTATTTCCCCCATTTTTCTGAAGACTCCAGCTAATGGTGGTGGTATTTTTTTCAGTAAACTAACGTTAGTAGTTAACTTGCTAGCGAGTAATGTAGCCTCTCTCAAAGAACCGCTTCCAGACTAGTAGTAAAATGCCCACTGCCCAGCCCCTCCGGTTGTATTCAATGGGAGTGGCAACCTGTGACTGCCATTGTCTGACACGCTCATAAACCGTAAGCACTCTGCCATTGTAGTTCACAGTAAAGCAGGTACCTGGTACATGCGCAGTAGTTTGGGGCTATATTTATGCTCTCACTACAGGTAGAGAGTTGGCAGAGAGCTCATTTTAATCAGGAGCAGAGCCACTTTTCTACAAATCAAACACCATTTTTCGGTGGAATTCCTCTTTAATTTCCAACATGACCAGTCAGATTTAGAAGAACAGTCATTCAACCAAACAGGACCTGTCAAAAATCATCCAGCTGGGCAAAAACTCCAGAAATGAGAAGTAGAAAATAAAGGACTGATTCGAATAAATAAGGAAAATAGTCGATGAGATGTCATATGGCGCAAAAACTTTTCCATGCCAGGGAGTTCCCCAAGTCTGTTTTACATGCACCCTGCACAGCCCAGATATTACACACCATCTCTGCCAGCAAAGCCCAGCTTATTAGCAGTTTTTTCAAAGCAGAAGGTGACTAAAAATTAACAGGAGGTCTGAATCAGCAAGCCACAGCTAGTCTGTGTGTCAACCTAGATACAGGGCAGCACAAAAGACCTGTAGAGAGCAGGAAGTGGACGGCCGCATTCTGACTAAGGGTTCTACGACAGTCAACCAAAAATTTGCTACCACAAAACCAAGACTGCATATGCTAAATGAACAGCCTGGCTGCAGTAAAACTGTTTTGTCCACTCAATAATTAATTGCATAGAACTGGTACAGTGACTATTGCTGAATTGCGGACTTCCACTTTCTGGAACTTTCTCCATTTTGTTGGTCAAATGTTGTTATATTGTATTCAAAGCTGTATATTTGCCATTGTTTTGTGATAAAGAAAAAGAGACAAACACAGATAAAGACACACACATGTACACGCTCATGCTCACACACACACGACTTGAATTAAAAAAGTAATTCACAGGGTCGTCAAGAGCACAGTCTTTTCATTGCAGCTTACCGTATTTACAATGAAAAAACACTAACAACTAGAAGCTGTACCTTAATACATCACAATTTTGGCCAGGAAATAAAAATCAATAATGAATGAAGCCAAATAAAGTAAGTTCTTATTATTCTTAAATAGATATTCTCCTAATGAAAAACCAAAACTCATCAGATCTAGTCTGACAGACAACATCTCTTTTTAGAGACACAGGGCCTAAGTGTGGCTTTGGGTCCCTTCCAGAGGACCCCTACAGCAGCATCTGGAAGTGAAGGAAGTGATGGCAGGTGGAGACAGGTGGGCAGTCATCCTGAAATAAACCACACACTGTGCAGCCACACAGTCATGTTATTTATGACTTGTGAACATTTATAGGATCATAAGGCCCTGGGTGTCTGGAAAGATGCTGACCGTGTTATAAAAAAAAAACAGCGCACAGAGTCGATGCGGTATAATTAAGGTATTGCCTTTCCTTTCCTTAGAACGGTCGCTAGCCTATCTATATTGTTCAGGATTGCTTCGGCTTTAGCTTTCCCTACTGATTTATGACATCCAGTGTTTACCTTTAATTGACAATCCGGTTTTGCAAGAGACAAAATAAGGAACTCAAAGATGTGTCTGTGATCGCCACTTGAGCTGGGATTGGCTCCAGTCTAAATATCACCCTTTCAAGGCGACCATCAATTAGAAGTAATTTGGAGACAATCAAAGCTGTAATGGACACAGTAAGAATGACGCAACATCTGTAAAAAAAAAAATTCATTCTGAAGAGCTAAGCATGTAATTACATGGGCATTCTACGCAGTGTAAGACACCGACTAGAAATAGATCAAACAAACGTATTTTGGCAGAACAGATTAGCTTAGTCACTGTGCAGAGACAAGTTTTTTTTTTTTGCTAGTATTTCTCTTTCTTCTTTCAAAGTTTCGTTCATTTGTTTCTTTTTCGTCACATGCATTTTTATCGAGTTAGATGTTTTGTAATAAAATATATAGACCATAAACTTGATGCAGATTCATTTTCACACTGAAACTCAACGCCGAAAAGCGCTGCAAACTGCTGTAACACTATTTACTCCACCATACATTTGAACGTCAAATATCTGAAGTGGTTTTTCCTCCTAGCTCTCTGTGGCTGTCTGCACAGGACGCGCTTGCCCGTCTCTACAAATGAAGTGCCCATACTGCGGGACAGAACCAAACAGCGTCCCAGTGCAGACAGGCAGTAGCCTAAATGAGACGCTGCATGTGCAGTTAGCTCAGCATCAAGTCAAATAAAAAGTGAAGCGCCAAATATCAGCTAATCCACTGTTCCTTTTAAATTGGAACAAACCACCGACCATGGCAGCAGGACATCTGATCAGCAATGAATGTACTTTGCGATTGGTATGCATCTCCATCAAACGGCGCAAAAAAAAATAAATAAATAAATAAATAAATCAAATATGGACACGAATTGCCAACGAAAAGATTAACCATCCAGGAGCCTACATAATTCAAATTCGCAACGTGTTATAGTTAAACTAAACGGAGTTAGATATATAATTTATATTTGGCTGGTTAAATGTTGATTACATGAGGTGCCTACACTCAAACTACATTATTTGGGTGGTGAAACAGACTACTGACAAATAGGCTACTATAGTAGGTATATCGATATAAAGAATATAGTCTATTGACACGAACATTCGGTTAGTCAGTGCAATGCAACAATTGATTGATATGGACAAGCTTACAGAAACACCAGCAGCATAATACAGGAAATGTTCAGAGCACATCTCCGGAGTACCAAGATAGGTCCGTATCGCAGGCTAACATAGGCTACATACCAAACGATTGAGTCTCCTTCTCAACATATTGCAGTTTTCGGTCCCTCTTCTGCCTTTGGTAGCAATGAAGCCGCGATCGAACTGCAGTTCCCTCTATTTCTGCTGTCGATAACTGCTCTTATGTGTGCATGAAGGTACTTTGTAGCTATTCTTTCTTTCATCCGAATATCGGAAATGCCGCAGCGGTGCTACATTGTTTCCATCTCGTTTGAATTCTGTCCCCCAACATCTTAATATTTTCCGCGTTGCGGTGTACAGTATAGACTAGCTTTGCTTCCCCATACACGCGGAAACTGCAGTAAGTGCCATCCTGCTGTGCCCTGTTGCTGTTAAATATGTTCAGAGGGTATAGTCGCAAAACACTATTACGGGTATTAAAATCATGACACGCAAACAAAAAGAAACTTGAATTTGAAGCCCTCTACGATTTGCCATTGCCACCCTTCCCCGCTTCTGGTTCTGTCAAATCATTTTACTTGAACCTCGTTCCCCTCGCCCCCCCCTCGACACAAGTACTTCCACTTTCCCAAGCCCCACCTCTTGAAGATGCTACTCACGGGTTTCATGGGAAGTGTAGTTATATATTGTTTTGTCGAAAAATAACTTGAGAAAAAGCATTACGATTCTAATTTCTTTTTGAAATAAGAGTTAACAAATATAGCTACGTGTTGTAGTTTATGTTGTACTATATGTTGTAGTTTATGGTCTTTTTATGGTTAACGCTGCACAATAAGCTAATGCTCACAGCCATTATTGAATTATTGTTTTAACTGCGGGTAAAGCCATATGGAACAATATTGTTTTAGAATGGCTTACTATTTATTGTGACAGCGAGCTCACATAGCCTACAAAATAATCATTTTTTAAAATGAGAAAAGTACTCATAAACCCCCAAACAATATTAGGTCAATATTTCATGAAATTTGAATATGACCTCCCACCAGAAGAATTTAAGTTATTAATGTCTATGAGCAATATAATTTTTTCATTTATTGAACATTTATGATTCGTCCGAATATATCTTTTACCTGGGTTGGATCAAGACTTTGCTATTTGGACTCAGTTGCACTCATGAAGACATCTGGCGCCATCTACTGTTGGAAAATGTGTATTTCACAAAGTCAAGGCCAGTGCTCAGAAACAAGTTTTCATGTTTAGCAGAGTTTGAAGTTTCCGTTACGATGATGATAATGATGATGATGGAATAATAGAATTGTGGGCCATCATTCAGAAGTATTTCATCTGGGAAGCAATATTGCGCAAGTGTAGTCTAGCTTTCTGTTTTAAAGTTAGCAGCTGGTTGCGGTTGGTTATTTGTCCAGTTGCATTCTCTGTAATGTGACACTAAATAGTTGCTTTTACTATGATCCACTCAGCGGCATCCTTTGCCAATCTTACAGATGGCAGTGTTGTAAAGATGAGTCTTTTCATCTCAGGGAACTCTTTGTATCATATAGCCTATTTATTTCAAAATGTTGGGCTTCCTGAACGAGCAACTTTGCTTAGTTTCTGGATTTGTTGTCTTGTTAGTCTGTGAAATAGTCTGAAAAATGTCATACACTTATTGGTTTGATATTATTTTAATTCTGGTTTCTTGTCTAGCATCTGAAAGTCTGGTTGTCTGAATTTATTGAGCTGAATGAGGCAGTGTTGGCTTGTGAAATTACATCAACATTAACTGCACCATGATAAATGTTCCAAAGTGACTCAGGTACCACTGGGCTGCAAATAATTTAAGGATGATTGTGCAAAACTACATTCAGTTCCCTCACAGTTGGAACATCTAAAAGCTCTTTATATTTCCCCTGTCCTTCCCTAAACTTGCCAATTAATAGAGGGGTAACTGAAGCCATTCATTATTAATGGATTTACTTCCAGACACGACAATGTTTTATGTCTCCATAGAGCATAGTATTTATGTTGCTGTCCAAAGCTGGTGGCTTATCACATGCTCGTATATTAAGACTCTTCCGATTTAACAACAGGCGTCTCCAGATATCCTCACTTGGAATGAGAGGGTCAGTTCCTGAAGTTTCCAACATATTTAGATTTTATAAAAAGAAAAAGCTCCATGGAAAAATGGAAATGAAATAAGGCAGCTAAAAAGGGACTGCTGTAAAGCAGAGAGAAAATTGAGAAAAACAAAGCTTAAAGTACTCTTTGATATTACAGAGTGCCTTAACGCGTATAATCGGGAATTGAAGCAAGCCAGACAATAATTTATTTCTGATATTATTAACAACCACAAAAATAACTCCAAACCCCTTTTTTCTACCATTGACAGTCTGATACATCTCTAAAATGAGACTACTTACAAATGTTGAGTTCCCATCATCATTATGTGGGGGTACTTCTGATAGCCATCTGACACATTTTGCCATGGTTGACTGAAAAATGTTTAGCAAAGTTGTATCCCTGTTGAGATCTTCAACCTGTCCCCTTGATCCTATTCTGACTACCTTTTTAAGAACTATTTTAAAAGTAATCTTGATTCTTTGGTAAGTGGTAATTATAGAACCATTTCCGATCTTATTTTTCTTGGCAAAATACTTGACAAAGCTATATTCAAACAATTCAATTACTTTTTGATCACACACTGCATTTATGAGAAATATTACTGGGTTTCATGCTCACCATAGCACAGAAACCACATGGTTAGGGTTGTTATAGACTTAAGAATGAATGCAGATGCAAATAAGCTTTCTATCTTGATACAGCTGGATCTGAGTGTCACATTTGACCACTACATTCTGCTTGACAGACTTCAGAACTGGATCGGCCTCTCGGGCCCGGGTCTAAACTGGTTTAGGTCATATCCGACTGGGAGAAGTTCTTATGTTCCCCTGGGAAACCATATTTCTAACCAATTAGAAATATCATGTGGGGTCCCCCAGGGGTCCATTATTGGGCCCCCTATTGTTTAATTTGTATCTGCTTCCTCTAGGGCAGGGGTGCAAAAACTTTTTCAGTGATGACAAAGGATACCAATCCATACTTTTTGTGACCCAAACTAATGTAATTTTATTTTATGCTCTATTCGCACTGGATTCGTATTATCTGGGGACCGCATGTGATTTAGGAATTACCCTTACTTACTTATTACTTACCTTACTTATTAAGGCAGCGTATCTAGATTGGTGCATTGAAGATGGCTACTGGGTTGGATACAATTAATTTTCACTTCAGTAAATTCAGTAGTAGGCTTACATTTAAAAACTTTTGTCATAAGAACCACACCCAAAATGTTGCCAAAATTTGCATTCATAATTTCCACCGCAGCCTCCATAATTCTTGACCCAGAAAGATGCAGAAAAAGACGTGGAAAAAGCAATAGATATTTTTATATACAGATATAAAAAATATCACCCGAAATTACCGAGATGCCAATTCACAAGGGATTAATATTATCAGATAACCTCTGTGTGTTGCGAAATATGGTAGGTAGCCTAATGTGCGGTGGAATTTTTACTTTACAAATTATGGATTTGGCAGATTCCCATGGGATTAAGATCACAGATGACCTCTGCAATTATTACAAATCACACATGGTCCCCAGGTAATAGGCTACTAGTCCAGTGTGAATAGGGCATGAGGCTTTATCAATGAAGCATAGTAGGGGGAAAGTGCTATAAGCTGCCAGACAGAAAACCGTAGGAAAAAAAAAAAAACATTTTCATTGATGCTGCAATCATCATCAGTGCGTCTCGTTGTGCTGTGATGTAGCCTATTAGCCACTTATCCATTCCCCAGTAGGAAACTTAAAACAAATTAGCTAATATTTCAATACAGCCAATATTTCAATAGCCTACAGATTTTTTAATAAATTTTTTTGTGTCAAAAGAACAAAAAGACTGGATTGTGATCTTATGTTGTAAGAGCAATAAACAAGTAATTAGCTAGCTTGTAACAATGAGCATCAAGGGCAACTGTTATCAGCATTTTGGCGAATCGACACCATCTCGTGGAATGCAGAAGCTAGTAATGATGCACCAAGGACAAGATTAAATGAAGTAGGCATTTACGTGATCATATGAAACACAGTCAAATGTAAACAGTAAAAAATGTGTTAAGTAATTTTATTAATTTTTTCTATTTATTTGTACAAATTTAGAATAACATTAATGAATACTAACACTTTGTTCATATAGGCCTAATTGCATTGGAATGTTGCCGTAGCCTGTACGATTACGCGACCCAATAGATATTTCCCATGACCCAAGTTTGGATCGCGACCCACAGTTTGTGCACCGCTGCTCGAGGGGATGTTATTAGGAAGCATAACATTAATTTTCACTAGTACGTTGATGATACCCAACTGTATATTTCTTTATCACCTGATGACTTGGGTCCTCTGAGTTCTTTATTTAGTCCATTGTCTTGAAGATATAATTTATGGATGTCCCACAGCATTTTAAAGCTAAATAGAGTTTAAACTGACATCAGAGTCTTTGTCCCTTAATAGCAATGTGCAAGTCAGAAACTTTGGAAAGTTTCACAGGCTGATTCAGAGAAACTTGTATGTGCTTTTATTTCAAGCAGACTAGATGTACTGCTGTAATGCCCATTTTTCAGGTCTTTCGAAGAAAATGATTGATCGTCTGCAGCTAATACAGAATGCAGCAAGTTTTAAAAAAGACAAGAAAGAATGAACATATACATATCACACTGGCTGTCTGTTAGCTCCAGAATTTATTTTAAAATGATTTTATTGGTTTACAAATGGCCTCGCACCACAGTACATACAGTACATGATATGATCTTGGATTATGAACATGTTAGATCGCTTAGAATCATCTGTCACAGGTCTTTTTATTATTCCAAGCGTTAGAAATAAAACTGCAGGATAATCAGCCTTCAGTTTCTATGCACCCTCTCTTTGGAATAAGCTGCCATTAAGAAAATTTGTAACTTTGATTTTATGGTGTACTTACGCTACTTTTATTTTCTTTGTTGTCTGCTTTCTCTGAACTGCTTGTGTAAAGCACATTAAGTTGCTTCCTGTCTGAAATGTGCTCTATAAATAAAATGTGTTTTCTTTTAGATAAGGACTACACCCAACTGCTTTTGCATTCCTGGTGAATCTGTGCTCCACTACATTTGACTCATCCCCGTCCCCTGTACCAAGCCATGTCTCTGGACTCCCATCTACTATGTCATAACTAGGGCCACTGGTTTGTCTCTATCACGTGAGCCAAAGGGATTTAAACTTGCACTTAAACTGTCATCAACCAGGGGTCCCTGGTTGTAGGCAATCAAATGGGACAGTCAAGTCAGTACAATTGAGTGGCTAATTGTGACATTTAAAAAAAACTATTAGTTGGCCTAATGCAGAGAGATTGAAAGGAAGTAATTGAACATGGATGAAACATCAGATGCACACAGTATAAAAGCATGTGTTTGAATGAACCAGTGCAACAGCACACCTGGTACACTGCGCATATATGAAAGCCATTTATTTTGCACAATTTGCAGACAATTGAATACGAACATTTTGAAACTATCACTTTAATTTGAACATGACATTTGTACATGACATTAACCGCGCTAAGTTAAGTCTTATGTAACTGCTTTAATTCTTAATGTGATTACTTCCCATTGCTTCAAAACAGAAACAAATATCTCCTGTATAACATTTCTGAATACAACAGCAGGTCCTAAATAATTGGTCTGCTATTCGTAAACATTGCTGTCAATCAACGCCTGTGCTTAACTAGTGAAGTTACTTTATCAACAAAAGTGATTGAGGTAGTGCAACCAGGATAATTGTTTGACACATGGCTTCACAAAAATGCTATGAAACTCTTGTTGGCAGAGGTGCTTGTGAGAAAAGAAACAGAGACAAACTAGTGGCTTTACTCATAACTTCCAGTAATCTTGACAGCCTCAAAAAAATCTTTAGGCTTCTAGCATAAAAAAAAAACAAGGACTGTTAATTGTACCCTTTCTCTTCCACTCCTGTGACCATACCGATTTCCCATACTTGGATAGTTTACCATGGTGTATGTATAGTTTGAATCACAGTGTCATATAATATGTCTTATTCCTTTTCTCCTTAATATTTTGCCAGGATCAAATTTCTTCTCCCATAGCATGTCTTATTCCAGTGCGAAAATAACCTGTTACTTGTAGACGGCATAATCCTGTCTGAAGGTCCGGCCTTCAGTGCTGTGGTATCTGATACTTTGCTGTCCCCTATTGGTCATGTACTAGTAATTCCCCCACCAGACATGTAGTGGCTGGCTGTGCAGATGCAGTGGTGTCTTTGCTTGTGTCATAGATGAGCTTTTATGGCATCTTAAGCAATGGCTATTTTATGAGCCTACAATTGTGTGTAAACCCAGGTCCATTTTGCTTTTTAAGAGATAATACAGCATCTCTGTCATAGTTCCACAAGATATCTGTAGTGTGTACTCATAATTCCATAAGGTTACTATCAAAAAAGTAGTAGTGTAATGTTGTTGGTTGGCCAGTCCAGTCGTTCACCACAATACACTGGTCATGTGCAGTGAGGGAAAGGCTGAGTTCCAGTGAGGAAAAGCCCAAATAATAGCTTCCTTTGTACGTCTCATTTTGACAGACTTAACTTTTTAAGTATCAAATGAACACAGGCCACTGAGTTTCCCCTTCAAATGGGTCCCACTGGTAACAACCACCAGTTGCCCCATTAACATAGCTCTTCTTTTGCATAAGTGGCAGTAATGCTCATTTGCTAAATATAGCATATTTTTCACGAGTAGGCTATGATATGGACACCATTTGCATTTGTCACTTCCCCTATAATGCAGGGCCCCTATAATGCAAAATGTATTATTATTATTATTATTATTATTATTATTATTATTATTATTATTATTATTATTATTATTATTATTATTGTTGTTGTTGTTGTTTCTATGTTATGCTTGGTATCCTTGGTGGCTTTATCAGATGGGGTGGCAGTGTAGGATAATCAATAATTAACTGGGCTGGTAAATGAGGAAATTGAGGGTTTGCAGGTTTAATTCCCAGGTGATGTTGTACAATAATCTTAACCTGAACTTCTTCAGTAATTAATGAAACCAGCTGTATAAATGGATTGTATGCTAATTAATGAAGCTTTTTAATAGTCACTCTGGGTAAGAGTGTCTGCTAAATAAAAAAACATATACATCACTGGCTTCCTTTATAGAAAAATCTCTGCAATGTACATTGAAGCTAACATATAGAATGGGTTTACAAATGTGGTGACATCTTCTGATTTCTCAATGTGTCATCTTCATTTTCTATGGAGGTAATTCTAGGTTGAAATGTGATTGGCTAGTATTTTTTTCACACCTGAATCATACACAGTGTTATGCCACTTTTAAAGCAATATGTTATACATAGCTGTCTTACCCCTTTGACTTTAAAAAAATGCTTGCCGATTAACCAAACCAAACCTAAGTCAGTTCAGTTTAATTAAACCTAATAAATATCCAGAAGGCCTATATTTAATCAAGGGGACAAGACTGGTGTGACTATTTTATGTTAAATCGCCATGCAGTATTTGAATGTGTGGTAATTTGAAATGCCTCTGCCATGTCAAGGCTAAATTAAAATGAGATATTTGCAATTTTCATTACCCCCACATGATGGCAGTGTGATAACAAGATAGGAAATTAATGTAACAATTTGTGTTTTCAGTGGTATTCAAGTCTTTGGTAAATGTGTGCTCTCTAACATTGATAAAGAAGTATATTGACTGGGTATGCTGTCTTCCAACAAAAATCCATCCTGGGTTTGATTTCTCTCAAGCACTGTGGTGAGGTTTGACATAGCTATTACAAATCAGAACACTATAAACTAATATGACTGTGATCTTATTTTTTTCTCTGTGGTCTGTGGGTGTTTTCAAGTGCACAGATTTCTAACATAATTTCAAAATAAATATTACATATAAATATAAATACTTCATATATAAAAACTGAATTTGGCTGTAATGTAATGGTATGTTATGAGTTATGAGTAACAATGTACGTGATGTGTATTTGTTTTTCAGTGAAGATTTCATGAATCATTTCTTCTGTTTTATACTGTCTATGTATGTTTAATAGGGGAAAAAATACATTATGGGTAAAGAGGGTACTTAAATAGGTGTCCGGCTTACTTAGTCCTCCAAGGAAGTTTCAAATAACCCTGACCAATGGGCAGTTGCAAAACAAAATTAAATCCAATGCATGATAATAAATCATTCCACTAGGCACTCAATATGTTTCACAAACTCTGATGAACTGCAAACTATATAATTTTGGTTACGATTTACATGAACTGCATCTTCATAAAGCATTCATCATGAGCATTACAAAAGCATTCATAACGCTCTATGTAATTGTAATGTAATGCTTTTGTAATGCTCATGAATGCATAATGCTTTATGAAGATACCGTTAATGTAAATCGTTACCATAATTCCTTTAGGAAATTATTTTGATTTTGGAAATTGTGTAATTTAGTCCAAAATCATAGTTAGATAAAGTCTGAATTATCTCTCTTCAGTGTCTCACTGCACTTTAGGTTTGGGTAGTATTTAGGAGAAATTTATATTTTCCTGTTGCAATGTCCCACAAACAGCTGCCGTGTGAATTTAGCTCATCTCAACCATTTTGTGGAGTGCTCTCTATTTCAGGTACAGCCAAGCATTTGAGGCCCTTGGGAAAATAGTTTATACAGGATATACTGTCATTTAACCCGAGGTACTGATAAAGTTATGATAGCTAGAACATGACATTGAATGTTGTGTTTTAGATAAGTATCTTCATTGCAGTAAATATTGATCAATTTTATAGGAATACAAATGTTAATTCACTATTAAATATTTTCTCCGCAAGGAATTACTAGCACCAAGGTTGTCTTACTTCGACAGACTTAAAGTCATTTTTTACTTACATTTTTTAATGATATTGTTTGAATGACAGGCATAGTTTCAGCTTACCTATACAATCATTGCTTTTTTAAATGAATATGGATGCATTCTCAGGATTCTGTATAATGATCAAGAAGGAGAAGGATTAAGGCTATGCTGACCCTGTGTTGGGTAGGTCCCTGAGCATCACATTGTATAGAGCTGACCCCATGAATGCACCCCATTGCTTTGATCCATTCAGCGCCCCCTTTAAACCTGTGAACTCTGTGGCTGGTGCCAGTTGATTCATTTGTAGCTGTGTTTTCCTCCTAATGCAATTGTCATCCACAAGAGTAGGAAACATGTTATCTGGTAAGCAAACATGTACACGTTGGCCTGGAATAGACAGTGTAGGTGGTAGGCTCTCTTTGATAGGTAGCCACTATAATTCTGTAGTGGTGATAAGTAGGTGCAATTGTAAGGTGCAATTTCATTTAGTCTCTTACACAATCTGTAATAAACATCTATGTCATAGTAATTTAAAAATTTGAGATAGAGTTAATATTGACATTACAATAAAATAGTGTAAATGCTGTTTAGCTGTAAAGGCAATGCTAAATTGCATTAAAGATACATGTAAATAAAATATTTAATAGAATTATATAACAAAGTCCCTATCAATAGCCATGGTCTACAATAGTACCCATTAACAATATACTCTGATGGCTGACCCTGCAATATGCAGCATTCAATCTAATAAATAGGTTAATACAGAGATGAACCCTATCAGAGTGTTCATCTGAGTCCAAAGTTCTCTTTTTAAAAGAATTCCTTCTCCATAACTATCAAAAAGGGGGAATATCTGAGATGTATATAGTGGCATCTTTCCTTTATCCCAGAGTTCTGTAGAGTGGCCTGTAATTGCAGGAGATTTCAAGTGAAAAATGGGAGCAGGATTAATCAATCTTCTTCCTTCAACAGGCAGTTTAGTTTTAAAGTCCATGATATCAAAATGAAGACCCATAAGGTTCTTCTCCTTCCCTTCCATGGTTGCCCTTTGAAGACCGCCTGCACTCTCTGTCTCTGATCAGTCCCGACATCTTCATCTCCGGTGAAGAGCGATGGTAAACTTTGCTGCTGCAGATCCAACGGACACAACAAAATACATTCAAATTAACAAACACGAACATGAGAGACAGCTGGACTACATGTCGCCATTACAGCACCACGTGACGTCATATTGGCTGGTTATATTTCCTGGCCTTTGGCAAATATATGGAAAGCAAGTCTTTCTTGTTTTTTCCTGTTGTTGTTCTTGCTGCTGTTGAATTCTAAATAATATTTAAGCATATGCATAGATCAGTAATATATGGTATAAAACAATCATATTAAACCCAGCAATTGAAGGCTGTGACATTTGGAATAAAATATTTAATTGTGCCAAAATCATTCCAATGTTTATCCTACCAGAATCTGCAACAAAAAGAAATTCTAAAATTGATAGGAAATCTGATCCCTATGCAGAGTACATACACTGCCCGGCCAAAAAAAAAGTTGCACACTGTAATATTTCATTGGGCCACCTTTAGCTTTGATTACGGCGCGCATTCGTGGTGGCATCATTTCGACAACCTTATGCAACGTCACAACATTTATTTCCGTCCAGAGTTGCATTCATTTTTGGCCGAGATCTTGTATTGACGATGGGAGAGTCGAACCACTCCGTAAAGTCTTCTCCAGCACATCCCAAAGACTTTCAATGGGGATAAGGTCAGGACTCTGGTGGCCAATTCATGTGTGAAAATGATTCCTCATGCTCCCTGAACCACTCTTTCAGAATTTGAGGCCGATGAATCTTGGCATTGTCGTCCTGGAATATGCCTATTGATGGGATAACCTGGTCATTCAGTACATTCAGGTACTCAGCTGACTTAATTTTATTGCTGCATAACGTTGCTGAGTCTAGACTTGACCAATTGAAGCAACCCCAGATCACAACACTGCCTCCAGAGTCTTGTACAGTGGGCACTATGCATGACGGGTGCAACGGCAACTTTATTTTTGGCCAGGCAGTGTATTTTAAGGTCACAAGAGAGTCTGTTTAAAGGGGCATGGCACTGCAATATTAAAATGTGACACAATGTATTTTTTCCTTTAAACAGTCTTTCCCGCTGCAAATTTCCGACCACCAGAACATGGCATGACTTAATATTGAGAATGGGCTAAGGTTCGGGATCATGTTGAAGTTAAGGTAAAGGCTGTTGTGGTTGAGTTTTACTAATTTCTGGCTGTGATACTGGTGTCCTGGTATTGAACCTTTTAAAATATTTGTGGGTAGTTTCTCATACAATATTGTTATGAGAACTGATCGGAACCACTCGCAGACACCAAAAGTAATAGAAAAAGGCTTTATTCGTAGTCAACAGAAGCAGGTCAAGGGCCAGCAAACAGTGCAATGCAGGACAGGCGGAATCATAGTCAGGTCCAGGCAGGGGTCAGAGTCCAGGCAATCAAAGCAATACAGAGAAGGCAGGACGAAGTCCAGAAGCAGGCAGGGGTCAGAACCGGGGAATCCGTGAGAGCAGGGGATCAGGAGGGCGGAAGGCTGGAGCAGGGCTAGGACAGGGATGGGGGTTTAAACGGACAATACTGGACTGGAGACAGGAACTGGAACAGGCAAGGAGGGCTGGGGACAGGATCTGAGGCAGGTGAGGTGGCACCTGGAGCTCCAGCCAGTTATAATTCCCAGAGTCAAGTATATCTGGGGATTATGCTTGATGAGCCATGGCGATCCAAGCACAATAGGAGCAAGGGGCGATTCCAGGACTAAAAAAGTTATCTTCCCGATGATTGCCGGAGACCAGTATCTCCACGGGGTCACCACTCGGATCTCTGCCAGGGGAGTCCCGGTCAGAGTGTTGGTGTGGACGGGGGGGGGGGGGGGGGGGTCTTCATCTGGGCGGTGTGAATGTCCAACTGACGGACCAGGGAAGGGCAGATGAAATTAGCGTCTGCCCCTGAATCAATGAGAACTTGTACAGGTAGCTGGATCCCATTCCAGGTGAGCACGGCATGATGAGTGGGTCGGAACGTGGAGGAGGTTGAGGTCAGGGAAGCGCCTGTCAGGACCTCCTCTCGCCCTAGACAGGAGTTGCCTTTAACTGGGCATTTGTGGATGAAGTGACCCAGGACTCCACAGTACAGGCATAGGTGGTTGGTGAGGTGCCGCTGACGTTCGTGGGGTGCTAGCTGGGCACGATCCACTTGTATAGGTTCCGGTGGAGCAGATGGCTCTGGGGGTTCAAAGAGACAAGGTCGGCGAAGAGCAAAAGGAGAGGGAGGGCCTCGGCGCTGGATCCCTCAGTCGGATCGTCGTTCCTGCAGACAACTGTCGACTCTGATAGCGAGGTCGACAAACCCATAAAAGTCTTGGGGCAGGTTGCACTTGGTCAGTTCATCCTGGATGCTTTCGGACAGATCATGTAGAAAAGCGTCGTACAATGCCTCATTGTTCTACCCCGCAGATTCTGCTAATGTCCGGAACTCAATGGAGAAATCCGAGACAGATTGCTGTTCCTGATGGAGGCGCAGGAGTTGTCGTGCCGCTGAGTGATCGACTGAGGACCGGTCAAAAACCTTCTTCATCACGATGGAGAAGGACAGAAAGGTGGCAATGGGCAAATCTCCTGACTCCCAGCATGCCGTTCCCCAGGCACGGGCTCTCCCAGAGAGAAGGTGATGACGTAGGCGACCTTGGACCACTCGGAGGGGAATGAGGAGGGCTGAAGTTCGAAGACCAATGAACAATGGGCGAGGAAGGCACGACAGGAACCGCGCTTTCCAGAGTACTGGTCAGGTGCAGGCAGACGGCTTTCTGGAATCCCTCGAGGAGCAGCCATGGACTGGACCAGGAGCATGGCAGAACTGGCGGCTTGGGTGAAAGACGTGGAGTCCTGGGCCAGCAGTGTCAGGGACGCCACTTGTTCCGTGAGGATCTGTATGGCTTGTTGTAGCAACTGCAGCACCGTGTCGTGCTTCCTCAGTTGTGTGCCCTGAAAACAAAGGGCCCCGGCAGTCTGTCGTGGGTCTGATGGTTCCATGGTGGCCAGATCGTTCTGTTATGAGAACTGATCGGAACCACTCAAACACAAAAAGTAATCGAAAATGGCTTTATTCTTAGTCGACAGAAATGGGCTAAGGGCCAGCAAACAGGGCAATGCTGGATAGGCAGAATCAGGTCCAGGCAGGGGTCAGAGTCCAGGCAATCAGAGCAATACGGAGAAGGCAGGGCGAAGTCCAGAAGCAGGCAGGGGTCAGAACCGGGGAATCCGTCAGAGCAGGGGATCAGGAGGGCGAAGGGCAGGAACAGGGCTAGGATGGGGATGGGCAGGTGGGCAGGAGGGCTGGAGCAGGGCTGGAACAGGAGCAGGCTGGACAGGCAGGAAAACAGGAACTGGACGGGTACACAGGAGCAGGGAGCAGGCAGGGAGCAGGCAGGGAAAAGCCGCTGGAAAGTAATGAGACAAGCACAAGGCAGGGCACAAGACGATCTGGCGCAAAACAAAAAAACAAGGGAGACTAAATGTCAAACTAACAAAGAGACAACAAGGAACAGGTGAGATGAAACGAATGAGAAAACACATATCAGGAGTGGGAGCTGGAGGAACAGAATCAGGGAAAGGGAAAACGTGGAACGGAATACACATACAGAAAACACATAGAAGCGGAAAACCAGGAATGTACTAAGATATAGAGGCACGGGACATGACACAATGTAGAGCTACCTGTTTCTACCATGCAATGGCACATAGAAGTCTGTTCATATAGTAACAATTGCATTCTAGCTTGTATAAATCTGTGTCAATATTCATAAAGTATCTAAGAGCAGAAGTGCTGATCTGATTATGCTCCCCTTGACCATATCCTAACCTTATCCATGATAAGCTGAAAGGTAAAACTGATCTAAGATGAGCACTCCTACTCAGAGATGTTTTATGAAAATGGTCCCAATGAGTAATTTTACTTTCTGCTAAATTGTTTCCTTGTTAAGCTAACTTGTAACCCAGCCTGACTGCTAACATTAGCCTTTATGGCTAATTAATGACCAAAAATGTTATTTATTTGTAGGTTATTTCATTGACTCTCATATTGCTATGAGCTTCTTTCTTTTTTTGTTTTTTGTTGAGCACACACACACACACACACACACACACACACACACACACACACACACACACACACACACACACACACACACACACACACACACACACACACACACACACACACACACAGATGTATCTTGTGTCTTCTACAAGCAGATCCTTCCTGCTGGGCAGTGGCTGAAATGCCTTGCACCTATGGCCAGGCCACCCCAACATAGTCGTGGGACACCTGCGTTCACCCTGCACAATGTTTCTGTCTCCAGGTGCAAGTTAAGAACAAAATGACACAGCACACATTGAGGGGGGGATACATACAGGTGACACACACGTATATATACACGCACACTTCCATTAGTCACTTCATCAAAATGTGAAGAAACTCTTCAGCACTTCCCAGATGTGCCTTTGGAACCATTCAAATCTGGTGTGCTCCACAATGTGGACAGTGTTCAATCATAGGGAATCCAACAAACCAGCAAGCTGCACCAAGCTCTGAAGCACTCCAGTAATGTGCCCATGTGAAAGCAGTCTAATTGCCCTGGAGACAAGCTCCATGGGACAAGGGAATGTGAGACTTGGCACATTCACACAGATGATGGTATAAATAAATGTTTTGCAGGGTTTTTATGTCTGCTATAACAAAATAGCAGACAATGTGGCCATTATTTCAGAATTGTTGCTTGTTTAGAGCTTCTCAGTGTTATAAGTGCATAGATGTTCTTCTCTGACTCAAGGCATAATCAAAGAAAATCATCCCTCCCCATAGGATACCAAGCCCCACTTTGAGAGTCAGTTGTAGGATGTCCACTGACACCTGTTGAAAGATAATACCAGGACAAATTCAGAAATCATTTTAGATAATAGTGATTTGGTTTCCTCATCCCGTCAATAAATATAGTAATCATATTATTTGGCAGTTTTCAGGTTCCTTCACCCTTTGAAGAGTAGTTTTTTTGGAATGTTTTCTTAAAAAGTGTTCTAGAACTCCATTGAATTCAATTAGCAGTCGTGACTGTTACATCGACATTAGAATGTTCAGATAAGAAAATTCTTACACCTTAAAGGGTTCATTACTGTTACGTTGTCTCACTGGTGTGGATATAAGTGACTGCGCCTGCAGGGACATCTTTAATTGTCTATATTGTGAAGTTTTTATGCACACACATAATACACATGCTACAGTTCCCTTCAGCTAACTCTGCAGAAAATGTTTAAACATAAGCTGTATGAAACAATGCTTTTCCAACACTCTCCTGAGTTTGGAGGGTCTCTTCCTTGTCTCTTCCCTGCAGAAAAGACATACCCCTGCCCCCAAATCGTACTCCCACAACATTACCCACAGAGGTGTCCTGGTGAAGTTGTGAAACTCTTACCCAGCCATCTGTCCCAGGCTAACACCCCCCATCCCCATTTCCCAACTTCCAACATCCAAGCCCCCCCGCCCCCTCCCGTGCCGCCCCCTTCCCACACTGTCCCTTTGTCAGCAGTTCCTATCCAAGGGCTGGGCGTGGCATACAGAGGGGCTGGGGCAGCCGTGGGTGCTTTCATAGGCACCTGCAGATGGGACAAAGGGCTGAGGGCCATGAGCCCAAAGACAGATTGATGCTTTGTGCAGCGAGGCAAGAGGGTGTGTGTGTGTGTGTTGTGTGTGAGAGAGAGACTGTGTGTGTGTGTGTCAGGAAAGAGTGTGGTTTGGGGGTTAGGGGTTTTGGGGTTGGGGGTTCTGGGGTGGCTGGGGGGGGAGGGGGGGTTCTGTCACTCCAGTCTGTGTGAGTCCAAGCTTTAGAGCGCCCTGAAAGATTGACAGCTTTTGTTGGCTGCATTTTTATATAATGGTGGCGCTTTAATGGGCTAGAGTGAGGCTTTGGGGAAGGAGCATGGAGATCGGTGGGGGAGACGTGGAGATGTGGGGAGTTTTTACGGCTCTGCTTGGATTGACCAATTCATGGGCATTCAGCTCTGGGCTCGTTATTCGCTGAAAGGGCTCTGTGCAGGAATGCAGCAGCATCAATTAGAATGTGTTAGCAGATAGTGAGGCAAAGAAGAAAAACTTTTCTCTCCCTTTTGCTTGCAGGACAACACAAGCCCACTATAGAGGATGTCAGAGCCACAATGCCTTTTTTGTGATTCTCTCCATTACATTACCAACGCAATATGTAAGGTGGGGATTCTTTTGATTTAAATTAAGTGGAAAAACCACTAAATCCCATTTTTATTCAGCTAAGATAATGGTTCTATACTCTATAAAGGTCTCTAACTACTTATCTGTGGCTTAAAATCTCCCTCTCTTTTTCTCACTGTCTCCCTCTCACTGTCTGTTTTTGTGCATTATATTTATTCAATGGTCGGGGGGTCAGAGAGAGCCTGTTTAAGAGCGTTGCTTGTAGTGCTGACGGCCGTATCGCCTTAATTGCAAAATAGCAGTGGGCCAACATTTTGCGCTGTCCAAAAGACGATATGAATTAAAACAGTATCTGGAAACCCATTGTTTGTGGCGGGTGCAGGTTGCCACTTCAGATGCTGTTAAAAAGGCCTGTTGGGTAATGAGAAGCTTCCTGCCGCTGGATAATAAAAGAAAGAAGGGACCGGATAAGACACAGCTGATCAAATGTCAGGGTGACACATCACTGCAGTCTGTTATATCGCTGGAGGGGTGAGGGCCTGTTAAAAAGCAGCAACATAGAGGCTGCTATCGTGGTAAAGGAACATCAAGTGTCCCAGCATAGTACACTAATATAAACATGTAAAGTGACTGTGGGATTTATATATGATGCCTGGACAAACCTGGTCCCTGCCGGGTTCACAAATAAAGAATGTATCCTTAAAGAAAGGAATTAATTCCAAAATGTTTGCTCATTTTTGTATCACGGGATGTGAACTTAGTGAAATCGGAACTACTGAAAAATGTTTCCTAAGAAAACACTGAGTTCAAGCTTAAAAAAAACCTTTCCAAATTGCAAAGTTTGTCTCAACTGCAAACTTGAGCAATTTAATTATTTTTCCAGGCCCCAGGTATTACTGGGTGTAACACCTTGCCAAGGAATCCAGGGCCCCCCAGTGTGAACCATCCTTGTACCTTTCATAGCCACCTCTTTCACTAACATGAAACTTGCAATGCTAGACAGCCATTGGTATCAGAGCGTCATGCAAGTAGTTTCAGCATCATTCATTTCATAATTTAATCATACAGCTGTCACATCCAAATGCATAACCAAATGCGTAAGAGCAAAAAAATATTCCTCTGTGACAGTTTGGGTTTAATGTGCGCTAACTAGCAGGAACCTCCTGTTGAAAGGTGCACTCGTGAATATGAGCAATTATGCTTAATTTTGGGTGAAATAGGAGAGATTTGCATCCACTGAAAAGAAAAACAAGAGTTAAACTGCAAAGAAAGTGCAGCAAATTGGTGCAAACGGAGGCCCAGGCAGAACCTCAATTCCTCTGTAATTGTATAATTGCATCAGAACAGCTCTAAACGGCAGTTCTCAATTAAACTCACATTCTTCCTTGGGGGTAAAGAATCAGCACTGAATTATAAGGGAAAGAGAGAGAGACAGTGAGAGGAGAGAGAGAGTGAGAAAGAGAGAGAGGAGGAGGGTGAACCCCCCCCCCCCCCCCCCCCCCCCCATGTGATTTTTTCGGAGAGCTGGCTCCTTCATGGAGGCATACGAAGTGAAAACTCATCGCTGAGAGGAAAATGGACCAGATGTCCTTCATACATCTGGTGCTGATGTGAATCTGTGGAGTGGGGATGAGAGTGCCTCTTCCATCAGGCAAAGCTTCCTGCCCTGGTGTGGGTGTGGTGAAAGGGTGCAGGAAGTGAGCGTGGGGGGGGGAAGGACGCCTCACTGAGCACCAGTTGATACACGTCCCACAATAGGCAGAGCGGGCTGTCCTGTGGCGCTCAGAACAAACACGGCCTCTGTCTGGATTAAAAACCGCCGTGCAAACAAAGGAGCGCTCAAGCAAACGGTTCATGAATGCTGATTAATTGGATGCCATTTTTCTGCAGTGTGCATGGAGATTCAGAGGGGGAAGGGGGTGGTTGGGGGCAGGCGAGGGGGGCGGGGGGGGGGGGGGGGTGTTGGGGGGCCTGGCAGAGAGTCAGGGGTGCTTCCGGCAAGCTCTCTCGCCAAAGTAAAGACGTTCCTTTTCTTTGGCTCCAGGTGCAAGGGATCAGAATTTCATATGCTGGCTGAGCATGTTAGTGTGCGTGCGGTGCGTGCGTGCGTGCGTGCGTGCGTGCGTGTGGCCAGCACAGTTCCTTGACAAAACAATGAAACCTCACCTGTATGTACCCCCCCCCCCCTCCCCCTTCTCCTCAAACCAGATTTTTAATGTGTGCTGTGTCATTTTGTTTCTTAGCTTGCACATGGAGACAGAAACATTGTGCAGGGTGAACGCAGGTGTCCCACGACTATGTTGGGGTGGCCTGGCCATAGGTGCGAGGCACTGGCCCGTAGCCCACCCCAATGGAGGGGTCCCAGGGCCTGGCTCAAAAGCTCTGGCTCCACTTGATGGAGACTGAAAGGCCATTTCAGCCACTGCCCAGCAGGAAGGATCTGCTTGTGGAAGACCTCTTTCAGGCTCTCTGTGTGTCTGGAAGGCTGTCACAGCAGATAAGTACTCAGCAAACAGCGTGAACAAGGATTTGAACCAGAAAACCAACAGAGTCCTTGACAATATTGTGATCAGGGCTTGTCTTCTTAGTGGGGGCTGAATGGTGAATTGAGACTGGGAACAAGTGTGCATTCACAGAAGGATTTGAACGTATTTTTGTATAATTTTTTTTTTGAGGAGAGAAGAAGTGGGAAGAGAATGCAAGTGTGTACCTGCCTGGGTCTCCTGTAGCCAACCTGTGTCGATGGGAGAGGCTACACACATGAAATTTCCAGTCAATTCAACACCAACAGTAAAACTGACTCTATCACAGTTGATTTAACATTGAATATTTTGTAGTGTAAACATGGCTGAGAGATGTGAATCAAAAAGGCATTTGGCTAAATGCGCCTGAAAATCTGGTTGACGCGCAAACACAGGAAATGCCCAGTCTTTCAGTGCACTGTTAAGTTAGCAGTGTTATCCCCCAGTGACAAAAATGTTGTTCATATTTCCAGAGACCCACCTTAACTCTGTGTGTGTGCTGTTTCTGTCCGACCCAGTGTGTCAGTTTGCATATCAGCTAATGGGGTCTAAACCCACCGCTCAAGTGCAGCTGAACATGTTTTCAACATTTTCTTACATGGTAAACATTGCATTAGTGTGTAAATAAGTGGACTCGCTCGCTAATTTTAGGCTGTTCCAGCTTATTTTACCATACGGGGGAAAAACATGCAGGTGCTCTAGTTATTCATAATTTGCAGAGACCAAAACAAAATGTTTGTGTTCAAAAAGCTGATCACGTGTATATCCAGTGTGCAGCATATACTGCAACTGATATTGTCACTAGGCCTTCCAGTCCAGTATACTACACTCAAAGATTGCAATCTCTGCTTTGTTTGTACGAAAAGGTAATATTATATTCAAATTAATCAATGGATTCACATTTGTTGATGAAAATTGAGACGGTTTGAATTCACGTGAAAAATTGTCTCATATCAAATTTATTATCCTACATATACAGTTGAAGTCGGAAGTTTACATACACTTAGGTTGAAGTCATTAAAATTAATTTTTAACCACTCCACAGATTTCATGTTAGCAACTAAGTTGACTGTGCCTTTAAATTTTTTATATTTGGTCACATATCCTTTGCATGTCATGACTTACTGATGTCTGTGACCCAACAACATCAAAAGACTCTTGATATCTTATTTTCTGGTACTCTTACAAGTGATACTATAACATCTCTGCATTTGGAATGGATCTCTATGGGAATTGGGGTTGGTGGGACTAGACTAGCTGTAAATTATGCTGGAACAGTATGGAATACATGATTGGTAAAATGGCTTTAAGTTATGAAGGGTCTGAGGTATCAAACGAGCCTCAAACCATCACTCTGCTGTCAGATATGCAGTAAATATGGATGGATCACTTTAAGGGTTGTTTCTCCTTCAAGTTATCCATCCATATCTACTGTATTTCTGGCAGCAGAGTGATGATTTAAGGCTTGTTTGATACGTCAGACCCTTGATGACTTAGAACAAATTAGCCAACCATGTGTTCCATACTGTTCCAGCATAATTTACAGCTAAATCTAGTCCCACCCCCCAATTCCCATAGAGATCCATTCAAATGCAGAGACGTTATAGTATCGCTTGTAAGAGTACCAGAAAATAAAATATTGCAATTCAAATTGGGAGTAGTAATGTCTATAATAACGATAACAACGCATTCTAACCTTTCCAAAGAGGTATAAGCATTATCATTAGACAGTTGGGAGCGATTGTCAGAGCTATGCGTGTAACGAGCGTATTTCAAAACAACATACGCTGTTAAGCATCTGCGTCTCCGTGGTTTTGCTCATGGGTTAAAGGACCTGTTATCTCTCTTATTCTGGTTTAATTTAGTTTATACCTAGTTAGCTAGCAACCTATTAGGTATTGGCTATAAGCTAAGCCTGCATAAGGCTCATTGATAAAGTATCTGTGGAGTCTGTGGAAAAAAGTCCCCTGCCTGAGGCGACTTGGATTTGTATACTATAAGTAATGAAAATGGTGGTGAGCTGCCAATCTATTATGGCTAGACTGTAACTTTACTGGGAATTTATACTAGACTATAGTACTACACTATAAGCTTTCATATGTGGCCTGGCCATTCATTCCCTTACAAAAAATAGTATACTTAAGTATATTTTTATAAATATACTTCAAGTACACAAGTATACTTTTTTGGAGAAACCTTTAAGTATACTACTAGTTTACTTAGTTATATACTTGTTTTTGTACTAAGTAGACTAAATTGGCCCATTTTTTAGTTTATTTGGTATACTTTAAACTACACTTAAAGTTAACTTTAAGTATACTTTTGAATACTTCAACGTATCTGAGTAGTTTACTTTTATTATGATGTAAACTTACTGATGTACTTAAAAGTATACTTTTGAATACTTAAAAGTATCTGTGGTCATTCACTTTCAATATTAAGTAAACTTACTTAACTACTTGCACATATACTTTTGAATACTTCAAAGTGTCTGTCTAGTATACTTTCAATTTATGAAGTAAACTTACTGAAATACTTAAAAGTATACATTACAGGCATTTAGCAGATGGTCTTATCCAGAGCGACTTACACAACTTTTTAGCATTTTTTACATATTATCCGTTTATACAGCTGGATAGATACTGAAGTGATTCAGGTTAAGTACCTTGCTCAGGGGTACAACAGCAGTGTCCTACCTGGGAATCGAACCTGCAACCTTTCGGTTACAAGGCCTGTTCCTTAACCATTATACTACACTTTGAATACTTCAAAATTTCTGGGTAGTTCACTTTCATTATTAAGTAAACTTACTGAACTACTTAAAAGTATACTTTTGAATACTTCAAAGTATCTATGCAGTACACTTTTATATACTTATTGAAATACTTATACTTATTGGAATACTTCAACCTTTTTACGAGTATTTTGCTTGTCGTCTGATGTTTATTTCCTGCAGTCTATGCATTTTGGGCACTACTTTCAGTCTAATGTCTAATGTCAGTCTAAATCAGTCTAAAGTCTAGTGAACAAAATGTGGAGCAATAAAAATAATTACAATATCAAATGTGATTATTCTTAATAGTATAATGGTATAAAGCTATGACTTCAGTATAAAATGCATCATGTAATTTACTTCTATTTTCCGAATGCTTAAACATTTCAACTGTTTTGGCTGTATAATGGAAGTGGACTTGCATATGACTCCAGTATGAATCTATACTACTTTTTCTATTAGGGAGTGTACTAAAAAGTATAATGTGTTCTATAAGTAAACCATTTTCTATGTGTACTTCTTGAACGTATACCAAAAGTAAACTAAAAGGCTAATCAAATTTTAAGTTCAAAAAAGTATACTAATGTGTTGTATAAGTAAACTATTTTCTAAGTTTACTTCTTGATAGTATACCAAAAGTAAACTAAAAGTATACCATGTTTAAAAAAGTGGTATACTGTGATGCACAATTATACATTGTGGGTAGATTTTTGGACACCAAGGTACACCGTTTCAAATTGCCTCATAGGATTTGAGCAGTAATACATATCACTTTCATATTTTGTACACATGCAGACAGGAGGTTTGCAAACCAGAAAATGTAAAGTTTAACGTTATTCACATATTTGACTCTCAGGTGTTCACTGTAAACTAGAGTGGTGGAACTTTTTTTCACCAGGGGTTGTGCATTCACTGCCCATAATTTACACCTGAGTTATGAAAATAATTAAATGTAAGGCATACTAATAAATGCTACCAGTGTCTTGTTTAATTTAAGCCATTATTGGTGATTGTGTTACATTGATATCTGGGGGGCACATGTATAAACAGTGCTGTGCAGAATAATGCCCTCAGAAAGCCGCCTAAGCGAGTTTCCACACAGAAATTCAGATGTATAATATAACACGTGTTGTGAAAATCTGTGTACCTCTGCACACGATGGACACCATACGTACGCAATGTTTGGAGTCCATGTGATATGGCGACACCGTGACCAAAAGGCAGAGGTAGACAATGCTAAACTTTTTTTAAGCAGATTTCTGACTTTCACCCTGAACGTTCTTTTACACATTCTTTTACTTAGTTTTACGCACGTGGCCCCAGGTGTACAGCTTCACTCACTCCTATGTACAACCACAATATGTATGAAAGAGTCTGTCTCTATGCACCTCTACGGCCTGCTCTAACGCCTGTAGTTTACCACCCCCCTCCCCCCCCACACACACAGACACACACAATCGCCTAATCCACCTTAATCGCTTCAAATAAATTAAGAATGATTCAACCTTTTAACACCGTGACAGAAAGGCAGAGGTCGAAAATGCAAAACTTTTTTAAGCAGATTTACGACTTTCACCCTGAGCATTTTTTTATGCATTTTTTTACTCAGAGTTTTATACATGTGGCCCCAGGAGTTATAAAGCTTTTAACAGAACGGTACAAAACAGACGAAAATGGGTAAAATTAAGCCTCTGCGCATAGGGGTTAACAGTATTTTTTCTAAATATGGTCTAGTTAAATGCTGAATTCAGCAGAAAGGCTATGTATCAACTTGATCACTCTCCACCCAGCTGAGCAGTCTTCAAAAGGAAAGGAGGAGTGGCAGGACAAAAGATTTGGAGCATCCTGTCAGTCATGGTCCATGTGTTAAATTTCATGTCACATTATTTTCAACTGCTCAATATTTCTCAGCAGTGTGTACATTTCTCATGTTCTGTTGTTCAGAATGACACCATCGAAAAAATACAAGAAAGCATCCTGAAACCAGATATGTGCGTACATTTACGTACAAAGCAAGTTAGTACGAAAGATTTACGCCGGATTCATCAAACCATAAGATTTGTTGGTATTCACGTGCGTACATACGTACATTCCTATTGATCGTTAATGACAGGCGCGCACCTTATTTTCCGATTAGCATAAATCCACGACCATGAATTTTCATATCTTGAAGTTGCTAATTCCATTTACAGGTACATAGGGATTCAAATTCAACCAGAAAAATCAAAAGAAAGAATTATTCCAACAATTAAACCAAAGTTTTCTTTGAGGATGTTCAGTAAAGGAAAAAATAATAATTTAGCATTATCAGTACCGGTTTCATAGGAAGTGGTAACATAAAAAGGCCTGGCAGGAGATAATATGTGCCGTCAATGTAGGATCAGCCATCACACAAACTGTTAATGTAGTAAAAAAATAATTGACATTAAATGGGAGGAAAATAAATGCAAGGCTGTGCATAAAAGTGCCACAGCTACAGGAGGTGACCAAGCTTGACCAATTTTATTTATATATAAATATTTATATATATACCAATTGATAATTTCAGTCCTCACAAACATCTGTAACTCCCGGCAGAGTCTGAGACATCCAGTGAAACAGTTTGTAATAAATCCGCCAGCTCGTTCAGTGTAACAGTAGCCTATACCCTTCACTAAAAAAAGTACCATAAAAACGGCAACGGTGCTGCAAGTCTTTTCACCGTTTTCTTACAGTATAAGTATCCCAAACATGTAAAATATCTCATTTAAATATGGTTGTTTATGGCTGTAGTAATTTACATAATGACTCTTAGTTGATCACCCGCAAAGTGTGAAATGTTAACGTGTGCAAATACTTTGGCTCAGCCCGCAAAATAACACCCCTTATTTGGGATCTTAGTAAATCCACCCCCAAGTCTTGTGAATTTAAAAATAATAATTAATAGCCTAATTGACATTCAGAAACTACATTTAGCGGCATTTTTAATTTACGAATGTGGTAAACGTGGTTCTGAGAAGGTATAAAGTTTGTTCGTACGTACTCTCTCAGATTTGAAAACTTTGATGAATGCCAAAATACGAACAAAACTGCTAATACGAATAATATACACAGACATCTGTTCTGCTCATGATTCATGAATGAGGCCTAAGGTTCTGAAAAACAAACTACTGGAGTAAAGACCACAGGGTTGATGAAAGAAGGGGCATAATTTTGGTTTTTGAAACTCAGTTTGCATCTCTTACCTGTTGCTTTTACATGGTGTTTTTGTAAAGGGTGTTGTCAGTTGATGTAGCCTACAAGTTGTTGCAAAGACTGCACTTTTTTAAATGCTTAATTCATACTGGGCTCCCGAGTTTTGAGCCGTCGGGCAATATGTTGAGAAACAATATGAAAAGAAGGAACTTAAGAAAATACTGTTGGTAACATTTACTCTCTCTTTCTGTCATGGTTTTTCACCCTTTTTCCCTTGCGGTCGGTTTCCTTGGTAGCCACGTGAGGGCGCTGCCCTTTTATTGGATGTTTGCTCCGCCCCGTCTTGATTGCGGAGTTTCTCTCAGCATCACACCTGTGCGTGGTTACCTTGGAGCTATTTCAGCCCATGTTTTCCTCCGTTCTGGGCTTTGATATTAATTTGTATTGTCTGGCATTATTTGCACTATTTTGTGTGTGGTATTATTTTGCCCTTTGATTGCTTAGCCAGTACGATTAGGTCTAGGTTTTTTAGGAGACCATTTTTGCTCCAGAGTGTTTTATTGGAGTAATGCGGGACTTGCCTTTGTGGATATATTAGGACTTTTCCCCCCTGGCTCTTTTCTGTCTCCGCTTCCTGGTCTTTCCTTTCTTCCGTTGCCTAGACCCTTTTTTGCCTTCTCTGTCTCTTCCTCCTCTCTCTGTCTGCTTTCTTCCGTGAAAGCGAGAGGAGTCTTTGTTTGTTTGTGGGTGTATTTCTATAGTCAATTCTTACTAAGAAACCGGGCGTTTTTATCGTACTGACAGGTAGGGCTTTATTTATTCTGAGAGGCAGGGCGTGTATTTTCTATTAAGCTCGCGCTAAACTGTTAGCTGGTAAATGTCCGGTGCAGCCTATCCTGTTCGTTCCTTTCGGTGCCTGTCTCCATGCATGGATCTTTGGAGATTTTGTTTGGAACTGTAGTTCTGTTTCGTCATTCGGTACATGTCTTCCTATAGGGAAGACTGGGCGATGTTGTGGACGTGTTTGTGTGTGACTGCGAGTCTGAGAGTAGCCTTGGAACGTTAGATCTCTGTTCCTTTCGCCTCCTCGTATTATTTTGCAGGGTTTGTTGGCTGTGTGTTTTATTTGTACCATTTATGCTACTCACCTATTCTAACGCCTCATTACTGAGGCAGGGCATTTATTATTGCTGGCGCGTTAGTTACTTAGCTCGTAGAGGTATGGGACCGCAGATCTCTGCTCTATTCGCCTGTAAAATATTTCTCTCTCCTGGGAGATCGGGCATTCACGCTTTTACTGAGTTACTTAGCTCGTAGAAGTATAGGGTAGCAGTTCTTTGTTCCATTCGCCTTGTTTGGTTTTCTTACTGTGAAACCAGGCGTTTGTGCTTCTACTCATTTGCGTGTTACAGTGAGCCGGTTTGTAGCTTCGGTACGTTTGGTGTGTGTTATTTGTGCCATTTTGCTACTCGCCTGTTCTTATGCGTCTTGTTAGCGAGGCAGGAAGTTTATTATTGCTGGCTCTTTAGTTACTTAGCTCGTAGAGGTATGGGACTGCAGATCTCTGCTCTATTCACCTGTAAAATGTTTCTCTCTCCTGGGAGATCGGGCGTTCACGCTTTTACTGAGTTACTTAGCTCATAGAAGTATAGGGTAGCAGTTCTTTGTTCCATTCGCCTTGTTTGGTTTTCTTACTGAGAAACCAGGCGTTTGCGCTTCTACTCCTTGGCGTGTGACAGTGAGCTGGTTAGTAGCTTTGGTACGTGTGTTCCCTGTCTTTTCTCCTTCCCTTAATTACGGGGTTTCCCGTCCTAGTGGCCTAGTGCTTAATGAATCCCCTTGCTGTGTTTGGCCCCTCCTACCTCACACATCACACCACCAATACACTTTCCAATTTGAGTGAGGCACAGATTGGTTTAGAGAAGGGATTATGAGACATTACTTTCATGTTGCTGCCTGTTGAAACCTGGGCATTGAATCTGATGACCCCGATTGAATAGTTTGTTCTGTGAAACCAAACTGTTTGCCTTTATATGTGTTACCAGTGCCGTAGTGGGCACCCCCGCAGCCCCCCTGGGAACGGAGGGCCCTGCCGCAGTCTGATTTTTTTTTTTTTTGTTATTTCATTTGAATGAACAAGATGAGATTCAACTGTAGTGTTGATAGACAAGCAGGGCCCCCTATCGGCTACAAGGCGAATAGACCCCCACCCCCCACGGAACCCCCGAATCATATCTTGTTTAACCCAAGTAGAACCTACCCTTCTGGGGCTGATCAATTGTGAATCGGTTGGTATAACATTCAAAATATACAGCAAAGGTTACTTGCTTTTGGTAACTAGCTAGGCCTGGTTAGCTAGTCTAAAATGAAGAAAAAATATCCGATTGGTGCTCAAAAAACACAACTAACATTAGCCTGAAACAAAATGCGGAGCTGAATAAAGCTACTGAAAATATCATCACTCTGGTCACTGCTGAATCAAGTTAGAGAGTGAGTAGCCTATGTGGTTTATTTCTCAAGATGACGAGTAAAACATTGTGTAGTAGTGGTGCCCAAAAACACAGCAAAAACATTATCAGAACGAGTTAAAGCTAAAATAGCAAAAATTAAGTAATTATTATGACCAGTAATGCAATGTTCAAATGATCATGTGAACATAGCATTACTGGTCATAATAATTACATCAATTTTGGTATTTTAGCTTTAACTTGTTGAGAAGAAAAAACAACTTGAATCTTCAGTTCCTAGTTGAATGTCAGATTTCCGAGATCGTCGTCAGAAGCTCGTCACCGGGGTGTCACGTTCAAATAGTTTTTTTATTCTCAGAAGTCGGAAATATTCATTTGAATACACCATGAGCCCCCACTTTCGATGACGTCACGTGCATGAGAGTACAAGGGCTCGAAATGGTACAAATAAGAGGAATGAGACAGCACTTTGCGATGCTATATGTTGCCTTGACAACGCCTGTCTCGCATGCAAGATGTTTATGACAATCGCCGCTTTAGGAATTTTCGTTTTAGGTTTGTACCTGCTGAAAGAACTCTGCCTGCCATGTGTGTCATTTGTTTACAATTTTTGAGACACTTCCAGCTGTGTTTTTCCATTTGTATCATAAGAAACGCTATGAACTGTGGGTAATTCTCTCAGGATTGCAGACTTGCGGAAAGTCTGCATAAAGACCGCAACAGAGCCCTCACGCACTTGCCAATTTTACAGTGGGACAGCCCTGAGACTTATTGGGAATGCGCCTCAAAGTCTGTGAGGGTGTAGGGCGGACATTGAGATTGGGCCAATGAGAGGGTTCAATTAAGCGCCCGTGCTACGCCATTATGTGTTACTTGAATTAGATGAAGCGGAGCACATTGATTAAGTTGAGTGTGATCACTCCTAAATCCAAGCTAACAAAATGTTTTAATCATTACTTCAATTTGTGATCCGTATTTTTTCAAGTTTGTTGGATTTTGCAAGATCTGTAGTGACTGGTGGTCACAACAGTTGGTTTTCCTACTCCAAATCCCAGAGTTCCATTTGCAACAAAGCTACGACCCCAAACAAAGCGGTATGGTTTGCCTGGTCGTGTAGCACTAGGAGTGCATTGAGTGTTTACTTCTCAAAGATAATCCAGCGATAGCGTATTCTGAAGAAAGGAGACTGAGACGACCAACAACGTCGTCCGACACGATAATATTGAGAACATCTTTTTTTTTATTTCAAAAATGTTTTAGACACTTGCTCTTCCGCATTCAACATTCAAGGTCCTGTGCATGCATCATCATCACATTTTGAATACCCGACGGCACCAATGGAAAATAGCAAAGGAGGAATTACAGAACGCAAATACATTGGATGGATATTGTAACGAAAATGCCAGCGTGAAAAGGTATCAAATATGGCAGTATTACTATTTTACTATGTAAAAAATACAGATTACAGCTTTATATGGAAATGCCTGAGTCTCTGTTCTCATTTGGGTGACCTACTGCTAAGACAGGTCACTGCAAACGGAGTTGATCTGGCCCTTGTGCAAACGTATTTGCAGCAGCACACCGTCAGTATGATGAGCTTCCGTCCTCTTGGCCATGGTGGGAGCACTAAGGCCTGGCACGGCAGGCAGTATTTTGGACAGCTCTGCACGTGTACCTGGATCCCTTTGATCTCCTCCTCAGCCCCAGACAAACAGCAATTCGACAGCAGTCCATCACGCACTGTGTAACAACCCAGTAAACACAGCCTGGTGTTTTAAACAGTCACGAGGGGCTTAGTCTCGCAACCACCACTTTCCTTAATGCCGCTCAGGTGACAACACGGCATGTGGAACTCGCCCTGGGTGGTGCCCAGAGGAAGAGGGGGCCATTAAAACAGCACTATCCCCCTAATGCCTTGATCCCCGCTGAAGCCGCCCCGGCTTGCTCATTTGATCACAGAGACAGACCTCTTCTTCCCCAGTACCTCCAGCTGCTGTGAGCGCACCTGCAGGCTGCCGGGCCCGTAGTGCGGGAGGACCCACCTGAGCTCACTCCAGCTCTGTATGGGGATTACCGGCAACATTACTGTGAGCCTCCCTGACTGGCACCTTAATGAGGTGGATTATGAGAGAGGACATTCACACGTGACTCACCGAGCTCAGGCACAAAACAAGCTGAAATCATTGCTAGCTACATATTGAAAATATCTCAATTGAGCTTTTTGGTAGTTTATACCCTTATCCCAGTATAGTATGCAACAAAGATTCTTGATTAGATTAATTAGCCTCCCAAGGCTTGTGCAGCACAAACAAACAGCTGTTTTCAGTGTAATTGTTGGATTGTGTATAAAGATGATGTTTTTTCGGTGCTGTTACACATCTTGTCCATACTTGTCATAACAGTCTAATAGATGGGATTTAGGGGAAAGCAGGTGTGTATTTAGTTTCACATGCTCTCCAGGGAATAACTGGAAATAATAAACACATAATACATACTGTACATTTATTAAAACCACAAGGGGTTTATTTTGGTGCTATTTTACCATTTTATATAGATTTAGAACAGTATTAATTAAACATTTCTCCAAACAGAAACGGCTTCAAAGACTTCCTGACCATATAAAATTTACCAGATGTTATATATTTTACCAAACTATCCATCAAAGTAGGATTAGTGATTAAATGGCTTTTATAATCAACATTGTGATGCCAGGATGACCTAAAATGTAGTCTTTTAAAAACCCAGAATAGGATGGAAAATCGTGCTTAATACTCCCCTTCATTCAGTATCATTTCACTCTACTCCTCAAATGTGTTGTACACAAACAACCGAAGATGAAACTGAATGAGCACGGAAGGTGGATTACACATAAAACAAACTGAAAATGGGAGTCCATTTTGGCTCCTTTCATTTGTGTCTGTATGTATTTATCTATTTAATGGTTTTGGGGGAAAGCGGTTGACAAAGAACAATGTTGTCCCTTGGAAGTGTTCTGCTAACTTTGAAGGCTTGTGAAGAGCGTAGATTGTGATGGAATGGGTAGGGAAGGACTGTGACTGCTCCATTGAAAGTGGAGGGGCACGCTAAATTAGGTTGATTTGCCTGTGAATGGAGAGTTTCCATTATTCATGTCGGAGAGCTGTCACTTCCAATAGAGAAAGTGAAAACCTCCTTTTATCAACCTTTTCCAAGTGAAGCGGGACAGGCAATCAATAAGTGGATTCAAAACCGGGGGAAAGTCAGGCAGAATGAAATGGGGAATGTTAAAAAGGGGGTATTTGTCAAATTGTTGATGGGGGAAAAGCTAAGAATTGATGTAATTCTGGCACAACTTTGATGGCTAGAATAACAGAGAATTGAATATCAGGCATCAATAAAGTCATTTGGACAGAAATCTACAGGCACTCTCTTTTGTGAATATTTGTCAAGCACTCTTAAATTCTCTTTAGGTGAGAATGATGGAAGGTGCAACTGATTTTGGTGGCAAATTGTCCCTTTTACAGGTTGGAAGTGCATAGGCATTGATTAGTGTCTTTTTTGGCCTGTTGTAATAACTGAAAAGTTCACATCTGCCTAGCCTAGACCTATAAGCCATAACACATTTTTCAAAGTACGGTACATACAGCACTCAGTTCCATGCCCTGAAATGCTACTTTGTACTATGTCTTTTTAGACTACTGTTTTTGCGTCATGTGATTTATATACTTGTGGGTCATGTTTCAGTTCCACTCAACTCAAGCCCATTCCCAGTTTCACAAGTTTAAGGCCAATGGACCCGTTTTAAAGACAGCCCAAGTGTATGATTTCCATTGTAGGTTATAATGTGCATGTTTGAGAAAAAGTCAATCAGTTTGTTTTGATGGCCTTATACATATTTACGCTAAAACTATCTTACTTCTTGATAATTTTCCAACTCCAGAATGAACTGTTTTATTCCAAACCTTATAAGTCATTACAGTAGACTTATTAAATTTAATATGAAAACAAAATGAATATACATACAATTATTTAAAATTCAGTTAGCTTTGTGATTAATTTTATTAATTTAATTTAATTTAAAAATGTATTCATGCAACACATATAAGAGATGCAGTCTAATTTATTCTCATGCAACATTACAGATTAGTACCAGATTCAGTTTTATTATTTATTTCTTAATGCATTTATTTTTATTATTATTATTATTATTATTATTGTTTATTTTAACATTTTTTTGGGGGGGGACATATTATATGAGGATATATATATAGAATGTGTGTATATGAATACATGACCTGCCCAGACCTGTACTTGCTTGATAACAAAACTAGTAGGAAAGCGGTTGATAGAGGTGTAGTGTGATCAGGGTGTCTGAACATGTTCTTTACACCAAGCGAAGAAAGGTAAAAAAAAAGACTGAACATAATGAGACAAAAAGGTTTCTGAAATATTTAAAACATTAATCAACTGCTTTCTATATCGATGCTCCAATTGTATTTCCACTGGATGGAGAAAATTAATCGGGCCATTTGGCTTCATCAATCAGTTCTAAATGATGCCTTAATTGATGACAGTGTTATACAGTTAATTAAGCAGCTCTATTGTTGGTGGTCATTGTTCAGGGTGTGCAAATACACTACCCCGTAACCAAGGGAAGAACTGGGAACTGAGGGTTCAAGGGAAGCTTTAACTCATCCAACTGGCCCAAGCATTCACCCCAGTCAAATGTGCTTGTTAACTTAAAATCCTATAGCTGGCATATAATAAATGTATCTGCAGAAAACAATGCAGTTAAAGAAGCAATCTTTTCTGACATGGAAATGTGTTCTAATCCTCCTCATTGAAAATAAAATACAGATTTTCTTAATTACACTTGAAAAAAAGTGATTAAAGTGTTTCAGTTTGACAGAGCATACTTATTGTATGTATTTATTCTCCCTACAGATACACTAACACATGATCTATAAAATCAACAAAGAAAACTAAATTCTGAAACTGTATTTTGATATTTGAAATTAAAAATTAAATTCAAATGACTTATAAAAAACAAAGATATTTGTTGTGCTTTTTATAATTTGGTTGTTAATAAAATATTTGACTGAATCTTTCCAAGATTGACGTTAGCAATTTAGTAAGTTAGGAATTTACTTAAATATACTTAAATAGATTGTGAATTAAAATACAAAGAGAGGTGACCAGAATGCCAAACATTGCCAAAGATACTACAAAGATAAGTTATTTTACCTTTAGGAATGTGGTACAGAATTTTGAAAACATTTGAATATGTACAATTAACACTGCAATGGTTTTACCACATTTGAGTCCATGAAAATTGGATATTAATAGAAATCAAATAGCATTTAAATAGTTATCTTTTATGGTGATTTTGAATAAATTACATCATACAGAGTTTTAATGGATTCGATTGTCAGCAATCCATCTTCTATGTACTGTGTGTGGAATAGAGGATAAATCATGCTTTTAATGAATTTTCATCTCAATGTCCATGAATGAGAATCACCAAGCATTGAGTAGAGGATTTTCTCATTCATTCCATTTCATTCTTTATTGCATACACTTCTGTCCTATTTATTTCTTGTCCGCTGACACTTTTGAAATGGCCAAGTAGTGAAAAAACCCTGGCCCGGCTCTCCATATCATTATGGCATAAAATGGAGTAAAGCGAACAACTGCTTTCTCAGGATATAATCCCACACTGATGAAGCTATGTGTTGCTGGAGGGCAGCAAACTTAATTGGGTTACAGAATACTTTAATTACAGCAAAGTTTCCCACATTCCTCCCCAGCGGAGAACCAAAGACAAAAACAGCCCTCACCAGACAAGCAAACTGTGTCCAGCAGCAACATGGGAATAAACAGCTAGTACGCGATTCCATGGTATAGTCACATCCAGTACACATAGCAGTGAACAGCGCAGTTACTGCATGCATGGAGTATTGCCGTCTGCTTCTCGGTTCAAACTCAACAGGTATGGTTTACTGGGGTAATGGGGTGTAATGTATTTACATGCTTAATTATTATGGTAAAACTTCTCAATGGAAGAATGAATCTTACACACTGAACATTCAAGGCAGTTAATGCAGCACTGGTAAATACAGAAATACCTAAGAAGTGTTCTGGAGTGTTGGGTGGCAATGCAGTGAATTATGAATTTACCTTAATGTAAAGTTATATTAGGTTGATAAATCGGTGAGCATTTTTCAGAGGAATAAACTTGCTGTGCTTTAGTAATATCCAGAATATGGGGAGTGGGGCTTGTCGTGTACCCTTTTCTCTTGACAACTACCTGCCTTTATGCAGAGCAATCTGACACCATGCAATCCCATTAGCTTCTGAAGCAGGAAGCATTACTATACCGACTGGCAAACAAGAAGGTGTCATGATCAGTCGCTGCATCTCTGATGTCCCTTTAAGACACACTGTCACGCAGGCACACACACACACACACGCACACACACACACACACGCACGCACGCACGCACACACACACACACACACACACACACACACACACACACACACACACACTGCCTGCCTCAACATTAGGGACAGTGCTCTAACATCCAAACGCAACACTAATATTACTAATATTAATGTCCATGGAAAGCAGTTTTTTTATTTAATCATGTACACCTGCCTTTATTTCCACATACAATTTTAACTTGATTTTAATGTTGCTCGCAGAATCAGTGCGAAGTCAGATCAGAAAAATACAATCTGAATAAGCATTTAGGATTGGCAGAGGAAGACAGAAGAAGAGAAAGTGGGAGTGGCAAGTGAGAGAGGGGCATTGTGGGACAGAGTGTGCGGCAGAGAGCAGCGTGAGAGGCGGTGGCAGTGATGGAGTGTGGGAGAGGTGCTGGGAGGTAGAGAGATGGAGGGGGCCCACCCTGCTGTCCGCGGTGGGGGCCTCTGGGCCCTGCGGGAGCCCTCCTGTGGGAGCCCTCCTTGGCCTCAGGATGCCCTGTCTCCACGGCGCTGCCCTGGAATGCAGTGGCACACAATGGCGAGAGCAGGGCTCAGGGGGGCAGGTCATTTTGATAGCCACATTAAAGTCCCACCAACATCTGCTGAGGGGCAAGAAAGCGCTATCCGCAGGAATTAACCTCGCGACGCACTAATCATTAACCCCCCGGGCCCTGAGAGAGTGGGGGACAACAGGCGCAGATTTGTCAGCCACCCCGCAGAGGGATTGTGGGGACTAATATTTTACAGCAAACAGCGTGAGAAGGATAAATCGCCAAGCTTTCTCAATCATAATAGCAGGATATTTGCCTATGTGGGAATGCACAACACAGTGGGAAACTTGCCACACGTCTACTAGAATAAAACAAACTTTGACGGCAGCAAAGTACATGACGTAAATATACTCTCTCCATTACAGCCCCTTACCACCCCCCCGTTAACAGCCCATGAATGTGCAATCTCACACATGCATGTGCATATGGACGCACGCACACACGGTAAGTTCCAAAAACAGACACAATGTCACCATGGGGACCCCACTTTCTTCCCCGAAGCGCTATCAGAGGGCGCAATTTGGAGACAGAGGTAAGACAGGAAAAAAAAAACAGAAAACAGGTGTCTTTTACGGGCTCTCAGGGGCTCTCGTGTACCCCTCTTGGGTCACAAAGCCTGCGTGGCGTCCACAGATTTCAGAGCGGGGCGAGCTCCTTGTAAGATGAATTAAGAAATAAAACACAACAGGAAAGGCAGATAAAAACAGTAGCGGTGGGTTTTTGTGGTCCAGAGACAACACCTTCTGTGTGTTCCCTGGAGATTAGGCGCTACAGGCAGCTCCTTAATGCACGGAGCCCTCAAGTGCCTTCATACAAGTAATCCCATTCACCGCTACCTCATTACATGGCCAATTAAGTGCAAGGGGGGTGGGGCACTGAGGTCCCTGTGTGGAGCCCCCCTCCCCCACCCATCTCTCCCTGCTCCTTCACCTGGGCTACCTCCGTGGACACCTGCCCCTCCTAATGAAGATACATGGATTCATTTCCATTCCTGGAGTCATATCAGAGACGGAGGAACACAAAACCGGGCCTGTTCCCTGCCCAGAGAGCCGGATAGAATGACGCAGCTAAGTGCTCTTGCAGAGCAGGCAGCTGTGGGCCCTGAAAACGGGAATGGGGAGTTGAAGTAGGGGGCTGTGTTTCCTTCTGAGGCCAGAGGGGTTTGTGTTTGGATTGGTCACAAAAGCAGCCATGTGGTACCTCCGGGATAATGGGACGCCACATTCGGGGGGAGAAGAGGTAACCGTCTCCCGCAGACATGACCCCTGACTCACCTGGGGAGAACACACATGATACGCACACGACACAATCAAATTCTCAAACGATTTGCACGTGCAGAAAAGGCATGCAAGTTGTCAATTAGGCACACACTTGCATCAGTTACCCAGTCGCATGCACACACGTAAGTAGTGTACACATGAAAATGCTTTCTCAGACAAATATGTCTGTGTACATTTGTTAATAAAGTAACAGAAACACCCCCATTAACATCCCAAAATTATTCAACAGGAAAACCTAGAGAGACTCAAAGGATTTCCAATAGTATGGTGAGGTTATATAAGGAGCACATCCAACAGACAGATAACATGGGAGTCTGCATCTTATTGCCTGTCCAAAATTCTTTCTCAGGACACTTGTAAGTCTGGCACGAAAGATTTACCAAACAGAACATTTCTACTACCCTTTTACATTTCAGGATTCATCAAGACTTTCCAGGATGTACAGCAGACCATATTGCAAGTGTCTACTACAAAAAAAAACAGAAATATGGGGGGACATATTATATATATATATTATATTATATATATAATCTCACACACCCTGGTTTTCATTGGTTTGCTACCTAACAAACATTTTTACTTGTGATTAATAATGAATCTGGGCTAATCAGTGCCCACATGTCCACCAAGAAGTAACAAATTATGAAGGGACAAATTAAATATGGCATGCACTTTTGGGTTTGGCAGATAATGTATTTAGGATATATTGGTTAATGTGTTTTCTTCATACAATGACAATCAGTGTGTTGCTGTCTGTAATTTCACAGCCAGTGAGTTAATGCCTTGTTGGCATAGCTCACTTGTGTTTACATGTATGAACAACATAGAGATTGAAAACAATATTAACTGTAACATTAGCCTTAAACCTTGGCTAACTTGGCTCTATATAGCAGCTAAATACTGGTTGTCAATTTTCAGCTTTGCATGCTATTACTATTCTGGGAGCTATTCACAATAAACCTTATTACTGTCTAGAATTGACTATCTGTCTGGAATTAATTTTTTTCTTTAAAGTTTAAAAAAATTACCAATTTCATTCTGTGACATTAAATCATTAAGCCACAATTGTCATTAAAGTTTCAACCTGTCAGAATGTCACCTTAGGGGTTATAGCATTATTAAAAATGTAATTGTTTGCATTGTTTTTTAATGTCTTATTTATTTCCCCTTAATAATTAGTTTAAAAAGAGAGAATCAGATATACACAATGATCACTTGCAACAATACATATTTGCATGGGCAGTCGGAAGGAGAGGGAGAAGTGTATGAAATACTGACTGGAAGCCATAAAACCCCATAGCCTCTTGTGCACAGCTGCCTGAACATGAAACCCGCAAACCCTGTGACATCACTGCCTGAATCCAAAACCCCAGAGCCCTATGACATCACCACCTGAGCCTAAAATTCCAGAATCCTATGATGCCATCCATGCATCCAGAACCCAAACGCAAACATATGGGGATTTATCCTGATGGTACCAAACATTGTCTATAAATAGGACTCTTCCTGTTGGTCTTGCAATTCTGAATCCTCATTCATAATACCGCCTCATTCGTTCATAATCTCTCTCTGTCTCTCTCTCTCCTTCTCTCCCTCTCTCTCTCAGTATCTTTCAGCATACTGGTCTCTGTTCTGCTTGTAAACATGTTCTAGGTCACTGATTCCTCTGTCCGCCACAGATGGGGATGTCCCTGGCTTCAATGGGACAGGAAGGTATGGAGTATACAAACAGCACCTTCTCAGGATCCATGGGCCAGGACATACACCAGACATGACACCCCACTGGAGGGCTCCCTACCTGCTCACCATGTTTATCTCTAAATAAAGACTTCCTAAGACTTTAAGACATTTAAGACTCAACCATGCACTCATTTATACACTCAAGTACGTTGATTGATTGATTGATGTAACGGTCAGAGTCAAAGACATTGTTTTTGTTGTCGTGTTGAACAGTCTAAAACTCTAACAGTCACACCAACAACAGACAAATAGAAACATTTATAAATCAGACCAATACCTCAAATAATACAAAAAATATGAGGCATGTTGAAAACATATGAAACTGAAATGCTATATCATTGTGCTTGTAAGGTGCCCAGAGTGCAGCGCAACTAGCTTTGCATTTGTAATTACATTCGCTCAAATGGTGAGGAAACAAATGGATCTCCTAACTGTGATAGTTCTGAGGTAGTTCTAGAACAGGGTTGAAAGATACATGAGAGGTTATAGTTTTTGTGCATGCATCAAACTCTGTTTATTATTATGCAAAGCTTCTTAGTGTTATGGGAATACTGTCAAAACTGTCAACCCTCTGTTTGTGTCTCTTTGCTTTTCATAGTTTTCAGTTCTTGCTGAAAAATAATGATATGTCCAATGAAGAACCCGTCCATAGAGACCCATTTATTTCTTAACCCTTTAATGGTCAGCTCAACCGTTTGGTAGAGCACATTTTGAGTCTTGATATCTTGTTGAAAACTCTGCTGGTCTTAACTCCACCGGATGGATCTCTACCATTTGATTTACATGGTAGAGATGGCTCAATCAGGTGGAGTTAAGTCCAACAGATTTTTCAACAAGATATCAAGACTCAAAATGTGCTCTACCAAACGGTTGAGCTGTCCATTAAAGGGTTACAGGTATTTTATCCCCAACTACTAAAAAATAAAAAAAAATAAATAAAATGCAAAAACCAGTATAAAAGTGTGTACACAGATACTGATTTTGAAAATACAGGACCTTTTCATTTTGCTAATTTGCATTTATCCTCTTTAGTCAGGTGCCTGAAGATAGCTCGGTTATGTTTTTTGTTAACTTTCTTCTATAAATCATCATATTGGATTTCAACTGCAAATACAGTTTTTGTTAAGACTGTTGTATATGCTTACACTGACTAGTGGTTGTCATCTTTGACCATCTTGTTTATTTGTCTACTGTCAGAAGAGTAAATGCAATCTTCACATTGCATACATTACACTGTAGCAGTATCCAAGTAACTCAAATGTTTTATTCATGTTCCAAATACCTTTTACTTGCTCAGTTTCATTTTTGTTCATTTGGACAGAAATAAATCCCATGTACGCTGTCTGTAGTTTGTAATCCAGCCAGTAAGAGAATACGGATCATTTTCATGAACATGTTTGAAAAACAAACAGGGCAACATGATTGCCTGAGACAAATATTATGCTTATTTTTAGATATATAGGCTGACGGAACACTCTTTGCCAAATTTCAGTGAACCTTCTGCATTATATATGATATTATCGTGGGTCATGGTGAATCTGTGTTACCCAAATTATACTTAAAACATCTCAATTGTTATAAACAACTAAACTACTCACTTTTATTTGAAAACACATACATACTTTTTTTATTTCATATTTAATTTAATTTCAGAAATGATGCTTATGCATTTGACCCAGGTCTGGTAGTTTCAAAATATATCTAAAAACGTATTTTCCTTTCTTTATATCACACCTATTTTGTCCTGCTCAGCCCGCTTAAAATAATTGACTTATATGTGGCCATTTACTCAAAAAGACAAAAGTGGTGTAGCAAGACATGCCTTATCCACCCAGAGACGACAGCACTGGGAATTCTGATTGGTTGTGGATCTCAACACCCAACTCTGTTTTCAAAGTCATTTTTCAGAGCTTGTCTTGTCAGTGTTGAACAATTTATGTCATTCATGTTCAAATGTTTATGAGATTACACCCATTTAGCTACACTATGTTGCAATGCTCGTTTTTCAGGCAGGAGTTTGTGGATAGCATAAGCCATAACAGTGTTGCGGTGATGATGTACAACAAGTTGAAACAAAAGGCGTGGGTTGCAAAAACACGTCTTTTAGAAAAATACGTGGTTTTAAACTATTTTTCTGCCATTTGTTTGTTTTGCACTTTAATTTGGAGGACAGATTTATTTTTTGGCTTTTTAATATTTTTAATTTATGTTAATCGCCTGAGAATTTTTGTGCAAACTATACTTGATATAAACAGAAATCAAGTTTATTCTTCTGTATGGAAGTTGTGCAGATAAAGGTGTAAAAGGCTGTATCAGGTGAGTTTAAGAAAGTAACTGGTCAAACAATCTGGGATCCAAATGGCATGAGCGGTCTATTGAAAGCTATCAATCTTAATCCAACTTTTTTGTTTTGCTTCTTACATTCTTAGTGAATAAAAACAATACACCACTTATACGTATATAGTAAACTATAGTAAACTGTTTTTTTTTTTAACTTCTACAGCCATTACACAACAGAAAGAGTTAACTGAATAAAGTGATGCAATAACAAAAGATGTGGGACATATTCCTTTATGCAATGAAATCCTGTCTGTTATAACATACCTTGTGTGTGTGTGTGTGTGTGTGTGTTTGTGTGTGTTGGGGGGGGGGGGGGGAGCTTAGAGGCTGGCTGTGTTTATGTAGTTCCCCAAGCTTCACTCCACTCACCTGGAACAGAGCGCTTCCCCTCCATGGCCTTATCAGCGCACAGGAAATACCTGCCACAGGTAAACATAACCCCTCAACCCCCTCCAGCATCCACTGGCTCAAATGCAAGCAAACACACTAGATGTTATTCTTTCTGCCCCCACTCTGTCTTCTCAAATGTGTGTACAAATGAACAGGAGTCAAAGAATGTCCTGAAGGACTGCGGTCCTTTTTCTCCATCGTCATAAAATAAAAATAAATAGAAAATAGTTAATATTTAAAAATCATGTTAAAAAATTAATAAATGCAACATTTTAAGGTCAATAGCACACAGTGGACATGCTATCACTCTCTTTTTTGCCTTGCAGTCATTCAACACACACACACGTGCACATGCGAGCACACAAACGCACACACAGACACACACGCGCACATGCGAGCACACAAACGCACACACACGCACATGCGAGCACACAAACGCACACACAGTCACACACACACACACACACACACACACACACACACACACACACACACACACACGCACATGCACACACACACAGGTACATGGGGATATCTGAGCGACACTTTGTCTGTCACTTGTCTCCCAGAGGGACACTGAATGAAGGTGAGGCCATACCCCCAGGATGATACACTACACCACCTTATAATGGCAGGCGTAGCTCAGTAACATGGCAGAAAGTATCCCAGCAATGGAGTTGCTCCCACAGTGATCTGTTATCAGTAGCTAACTTTGCAGGTGTGTTTTAACATGCAGTTCTTGGTGGAGATTGAAATAGATTTAATGGTTATGGAAAAACCATTAGTGTTTGAAATGACTTGTATTCAGTATGTGAATCAGTATTTGAAAAAGGTTTTGAAATGGCTGATGTACAACCACTTGCCACATGTATCTACACACTTTCCCTGTGCTGGGTTTTTTTAATGGGTTTTGAGCACAATGTACTCCCTCACAAATACACACATCACTGGGAGATCCATGGAGCTCATGGCGGCTTTTAATTCCTCATCCCACAGGCAGAGGCCTGCAGAGAAATCCTTGTGGGGAAATAAGTCTAAACATTGATGAATGTACTGGCATTTGTACTTAGAGAATGTTTTTAACAGCTAAAAATGTGCGTGGGTTTGCATGGGTGTGGGTGGTTACAGAGATAATCCTTGTGAGGCCCTGATTGCAATGCTGTGATGAGGCCGATTTGGTTTCTGCCTGGATTCCTCAGCTCTATTGTGAACGCGAACCCCAGAAGTTTCCCCCTGGGACGGGTGACCCTATTTGAAGAGAATATTCCCACAGTCCCATCTACCTCTGGGACCTGGGCCGAGGCATTGGATTGCCCGCTCACCTCCACGGTGCTCTCCACCTTAGGGTCATGGCTACTCTCCACCCCTCCCCCTGCCCCAACAACCACACACACACACAGCGCCTGGTCTCTGTCAGAGATGGCCCCCTGGCCACTCTACACCACCCCTGACCCCTCCCTCGGTGTTACCTGAGCCAGGATCAAAAGTCCTGCAGCTTATTTGATGGAAGTTGTTTCCCAGGGTGACAGAGCACCTCTTTCCCCCCCATCAACCACCCCGGGGGCTTGAGAGGAGATGGGGGGCAGATAACCCATGTGGCAGACTGCACTGGCCTTGGGGGGAGGGGGTTCCACTCTACGCCCTGTCTAAGAAACACAAGACAGGACATCCTGCCACACACCTGACCACATGCCCCACTGCTCTCAGAGGAACCACCCAACCGATCCACTCAGAAATAAATCAAACTAATCGTCACAGGTACACCCAATAACCATTTTCAAAGTACATACACGTAGGCCTACCTGTGGGCAGCGTCTCTCGCTTTTCATAGTTTCATTGTTACCTTTTGGAATTTGGTTACCTGTGTTTGCAGTAAATACGTAAGTATGCATTTTCCTTACATGCGTTTATGCATGAACTGTTCACATGTTTCATAAATGTATTCACATTACATGTGTTGTGGGAGGCCACCCTCTCAGTCAAGAGACCGCGCTATAACATGTATTGTTTTTAACAAGCATCACAGCTAAAACACGCCCCCATCCCAATAGCTTTATCTTTGTCTGAGAGCTTTGTTGTCTATTTTAGTTCTGTCTGCTCCAAGTAGGTGCCACGGTACCCTGCCAGGTGAGCAGGGCAGGCCTGCTTTAAGAGTCCTGAGCGTGTTGGGCATACAGCTGCACTGTTTTATTGTCAGTGTCCACTCGGCCCTCCCCCTGCACTCAATTAGCCCAGGCTTAGACGATAGACCATCCAGAAGATAAGGGAAACAATAGGGCAGGTGAGGACCTGGATCTCCGCAGTTTCCTCTCCCTCCTGGGGTGTGAGCTCAGAGGATGTAGTTAAACCAAGTCAAACACTCAAACATCCTGTAGTGTCACTCAGCGCACCGGCCTCAGAAGCCTGTTTATGGCCTTTTCCCTTTTGAGCGTTCTTAGAGGGAGGCCGGCGTGCATCTTGTGATTGGTGGTTCGGGGAGATGTAGTCCAGTGCTGGAGCAAGGGAGGTCCAGAGAGTGGGGAGGGGTCCAAACTGGGGGTCAATAGTGACCTCTCTTACATCAGTGTTTACCTGAAAACTGCACCTCCAGGCAGGTTGACCTCTGCTTACTCAACACTGCGTTTACAAACAGCAATACCATTACCATACCAGGAGACACATGCCAAAACACGGTCATCCTAGCAATTATCAGACAAAGAAGAAGAGAAGAATATGTCAAAACTTTTTAATACATTTAGCTAAGGTGAAAAAAGTTTGGAAAGGACAACGGGTGAGCTCTTCAAAACCGTTGCACAAATTGATGTCACAAATGTGCTCAAAGTTCAGAATTTTTTTTTCAGTTAAATAAAATAAAGAAAGCAGATACAATTCACTCCCAAAGTCCTGTCACAGGAAACTCCAAGGTTGAAATATTCCAATTAAGCAATTCAGATGAATTTTATACTGAACATCTTCATGAATGCCTGCTCTCTGTTTTCACCCCCTCTCTCGAGCTGTGTGGCGCTTGACAGTGCACACGTGGAGCCGGCGAGAAGAGGATGCTCCGCGGAGGGCGGGTTAATATGAGGAGCACTTGATAACAATGGGGCGCTCCGAAGAGCTGCAGCTGTAATAAGGTCTTTGTTGGGGACCTTACAGGAAAACCACATCATCGCTCATCTCAGGAGCCAATTTACTGGTCGGCATGGCAACTGGAATAGGTTGTAGGCAGAGGCAGGACTGGAATCTCAATGTCTGGAATGGGGGTGGGGGGATACTGGGGTGGTAGAAGAGAAACTCAAATGTGGCCTTTGTCTTTTCCTCACCCCCTAAAACTTTTTAAACCTTTTGCTTGGGCTGAATACATTTTATAACCATTCTATAACAGACTTACCTGGTGTCGATCTTTCTTTCCACTAGATAATTTTCCAACAGTTTCGTCAGTTTAAAAATGAACTTAGCTACAACTTAGCTACTAACACTTCTGCTTTATTTCCTACTTGGACAGTTCTTTAATAACAAATAGTGTGATTTGTTGGTATTGCAAAGTATTTATTCTACATTAAATAATTCAAGGTGTTACAGCTCTTCTATATTACAATAATGTCATGATTATTATTATTATTATTAGATTAGTATTTACTAGAGTACTTTGCCAATTTTAAGGGTGTATTCACATGCGTATTAAAGTCATATGTCTAAGCATGTTTGTGCATAAAACCATAGCTGATGGCATAGTGAAACATGAATGCTACTTTACTGCAGAAGGTGGTTTTCAGTTTCAATGCTGAGCACCACACCCTGGGGTAGAAACTCTCACCTTCTCCTCCAATCAGTATTAGTGCACACAGTGACTGTAATGATCAGAAAATAGAGTATAAGCTACAGCAAAACATTCACACCTAAGCATTATCTTCGTAATCAGCAGTGTGTATACTGTATGTAAAATACTTATTTTATTATAATGGTGTGAATTTTAATAATCTAATGAAATTTCAATCAAATCCGTTCATAAGATTTTCAGGTTTCTTGTTCAAAGACAGATAGATATTCTGTTCTGTGATGGTTACTGTCACTAGTGGGGATACCAACAGCCACAATAACAAGAGTGGGGCTTGTCGCTGTCCATGTTAAAGGTGCTAATATCGGGGCTGCTGGGTAGATTACTCAGTAAAAGCGCCACTTGTGGATCTCGGATCGAATCCGACCTGTAACGCCTGTTGCCGGCAGCCATGTAGGGGCGGCCCACAATTGGCTTTGAGTTGCCCAAGGGATATATTGGAGGGATTCAGTCAGAAGGTATAGCAGTGTTCATTGCTTTAGCGACCCCATGTTGGCTGTCTGGCTGCCTGTGGCTTGCTCTCTCCACATGTGTATGATTGGGTCTCCTCCGTCGCTCTGTGCATGTCGGCTTTTGGCTGCAATGTGAAAAGAAGTAGCTGTCTGGCACCGCATGTTTCAGAGGAGAACCGTGAGTGTCTTCACTCTTCCAAGCCAGCAACAGGGGAGTATATGAGCTCGCTTGTACATAGGATTGCCCAATTAAAAAAATAAAGAATATATATACAAGAAAAGCATATATATTAGAAAAAAATATGCAAATTTTTGGCCAGTGAGAAGCTCTGCATGCACGTAGCTGCACTGTGTCCACATGGGGGGGCGGTTGCCTGGTGTGGAGGCACGCGGTCGCGAACGGAGGCAGATCTGGCGGGTCGGGGGGTGCGTGGGTCAGCGCTGAGCGGTCAGCAGCTGCCGCCTGGCCAGGGTCCCACGATTCCCAGGCTCGGGGGATTGACAGGCCGGTAATAAAATGCGGCGCCCTCGTTGAGCTGTGTGCTGTCCATTGTTCCTGGTTCAGACCCGCTGCTGCTGTTTACTTTCTCCCATATGCATTATTCAACGGCACAGGAGCTCAGAGAAAAGAGGCCCCATTCAGGCATCCTCTTGTCCTTGTTTTGTTTTGCTCATTTTCAATTAAAATAAACCATCTCGCTTGAGGAGACCAAGCAGAGGAGTTCCACAGATCAAAATTTACACTCCCCCAGCAATCCCTGTCAAAAAAATGTTAGCCCATATCACGTAATGTCAGGATAAATGCCAGTTGCCACCTACCATTTTCATGTCATGTAGGAAATAGTATGCCACGTATGTAGCAATCTGTGTGAGCCTATAATGTTAAAGGATTCCTGTTACTCTCTTAGCCTATCAAAACATCACTCAGGAAACCAGAGCACTAGAATCTGAATTAATTTCCATTAAATAATGAATTGAGGGATGCACAGTAGTTTTTGGATCAGGCACGTTCATTTGTGTAATGTCCATGTAAACATATTTATGCCAGACAAAACCTAAACCGGATAGGAATATGACATTCATGAAGTCTCAATGGCGGTTGGAATTATTATCTCATACTCCTGGCATTGATCCAGGGGCTAATCAATCGCAGCAGTGATAGCTGCTCTGTTGTTTTTCTCTCACGGTGGAGGCGGGGGGCAGGGGTTGCCGGGGGCGAACCGCAGGGGCCGAGGACAGATGCAGCGACGCCGGGGGAGTGAGGAGGGTCAAAGATTCACCGTGCATCTGTCACACCAGCAGGGCTCATACTTCCGCTCTGCCCCCTGGTAGCCGGGCCGTCGTCCCGGCGGCGGTGGGAGTAGCCGCGTACAGAATGCCGGATAGGGCCCCGCCGCCCGCTCTCCCTCTGCTCACGAGCTGCCGTGCCGCTGTAGCGCCACTGCCCCGGGCTGAATGTTGTTGTGATCCCTGGGTTTTCCTGTCGTGATCCAACATCAGATCCAGGAGGTTCTCCTGCACCTCTCGCAAACAGGTGGCGAGCAGCGGGCCTGCATAAAGGGAGTTTTTCCTTGCCACTGTTGTCTTTGGCTGCTCTTGTGGGGGTTTAGGCTGGGTTTTTCTGTGAAGCGCATTGTGGCAACTAGTTGTGAAATGCGCTATATAAATAAATATTGATTTGATTTGATAATGAAGCAGAAACAATGTGCCACGGTTGGGCAGTGTTAGGCGGTGAAGCGCACGAGTCTTCCTGCATGGTGCTGGCTGTCCCCACAGAGTGAGAGGGACACCTCGCTTTAGGCCTCAAGTTCCCCACTTTGTCTGAAGCTGTTATGGCTTTATGGCACTGGGGGAACCGCCTGTCTCGTAAAACCAGCGGGCCAAAGGCGACAAACCCAAACCACCTCATTGGGTGCGTTCCTCTTGTTTTGAAGTTTCTGGAGTCAACCATCCAAGAATACAGGACAACTGAAGCGAGACCTGTGCCGGGTCATCCCAGATCTCACGTTCTCACAGTCCGGTCACCTGCCCTCCCCGCGACTGCCGCAGTCCTCGCTCACTGCTCTCTCTCTCTCTCTTCACATGGTTTACCGCTGGCTCCTGTGTCTCCTCCTCACAGATAGCGTCCTCTTGGTGCTTCCTTGGTGCACCTCAATAAATTCACCTCCTTACATCCTCTCTGGCTAAACCCATACAGAGGCCATTTTTTAAGAGTGCTAGCACGGAAATGAAGAGACAGGGATTGTTTATTTCGAAGCGTTTTTGTGTCATCTTCAAGTGCTAGTTATATGATTGTACTTGACTGAGATTACACGATAAGAGTGTTAACATAGACTCACACATTTAAGCCTCTGCCCACAGACTTTCACTCCAAAAACCTACAAGCATTTCAAAGTTCAAATGATTTCGACCTGCCCTCCTCCTAATCATAAAGCCAGATGGTCATGGGTAGCACTGGATATGATATGATAGGATATCAGAAAATTAGCTCTGTGCAAACTTTTAATTTGCGTGGGTGGTGGGGGAAAGGGGGGTTGGAAGCTTCATATTTCTGACTGGTTGCTGAACAATATGAAGAGTTTGAAAAGAGGGCTATATGCAGCTTTTGCCACTTTTAATCTGAGGTTATTTGTAATGGCATCTTAAAAACCAATTACCAGACTTGAAATAGATCATAATTTTTTTTCTGGCCTGGTTTAGGAAGGCAGAGGGCAGAGGGGGTTGCATAGAATGAGAAGGGCTTCTCAAAGTCTGAGTGGGGCCACAATAAAGACATAATCAACTCCCCACAACTTTTCATTTCTAACTTTCCAATTTTAATTTGCCATTTCTGAAGTGGTACCTAATTTAGTTTGGCCCCCGTACCCCTCAAAAGTGCCATTGTTGCAGTGGCTGAGATTCAGTGCTTCCTCTCTTAGCTCAGCACAGCGGTGAAATTGGTTTAATGAAGCTGAAAGGTATGACGCTCTCACAACACTGTGGATTCCAGCAGCACCACTTCATATGCTCTCTCTCTCTCTCTCTCTCTCTCTCTCTCTCTCTCTCTCTCCCCTCTCTCTCCTCTCTCCTCTCTCTCTCTCTCTCTCCTCTCTCTCTCTCCTCTCTCCTCTCTTCTCTCTCTCTCTCTCTCTCTCTCTCTCTCTCCTCTCTCTTCTCTCTCTCTCTCCTCATCTCTCCTCTCGTCTCTCTCCTCTCTCTCTCTCTCTCTCTCTCTCTCTCTCTTCTCTCTCTCTCTTCTCTCTCTCTCTCTCTCTCTCTCTCTCTCTCTCTTCTGTCCATGTGCCCACATTTTGGTGCTAATTTATAATGTGCAGCACAATAGATTTTATCTTTCCCCATTATATCAGCAGATATTACCAACCTTTTCAAGACCCCAACTGCTAGAATGCTATGTCAAAAGAGGAATTGGCTGCAGGGGAGTCTCTGCGATATGGATCAATAACTAATGAAGATATTCAAATGCAACTAAAATGAATTCTAAACTTGGATATGTACCACCCCCTCACCCTCATGACATAGATAGAACAAAATACACACCCAAATAATCTGTTGTTTTTCCCACCTCTTCCACAGGGCCCCTGTGAATCCTGTTCTAGAGTTACACGTTCCCCATGGGTGTGGCTCTAATGGGAATGGGAAGGAAGTCATTTGCGTTTGTTGTGTGAGCACATTACATTAATATGATACCTGAAGTGATATCATTTACTGCTTCTCGCCAGCCTTTGACAATCTAATGGAAATGCATCCGTAACCAAATATTCTGGCCCTCGCCGCTCACCGCTAGTTTGGGTCCCAGTTTGTAGTGCAGGGGAAAAAAAAGAAAACGTAGGCTACTGAATTACAGCAACGTCGCAACAGAAAGCTCCCTGGGTCAGCCATTGTCCTCATTTCCTACGCCAGAGGGAGGTTCTCAGGGAGAGACCTGTGCCCCTCTGTGGGAAGTCCAGGAGTGGGAGTGAGCGCAGCCCTGTGGGAAGTCCAGGAGTGGGAGTGAGCGCAGCCCTGTGGGAAGTCCAGGAGTGGGAGTGAGCGCAGCCCTGTGGGAAGTCCAGGAGTGGGAGTGAGCGCAGCCCTGTGAGAAGTCCAGGAGTGGGAGTGAGCGCAGCCCTGTGAGAAGTCCAGGAGTGGGAGTGAGCGCAGCCCTGTGAGAAGTCCAGGAGTGGGAGTGAGCGCAGCCCTGTGGGAAGTCCAGGAGTGGGAGTGAGCGCAGCCCTGTGGGAAGTCCAGGAGTGGGAGTGAGCGCAGCCCTGTGGGAAGTCCAGGAGTGGGAGTGAGCGCAGCCCTGTGAGAAGTCCAGGAGTGGGAGTGAGCGCAGCCCTGTGAGAAGTCCAGGAGTGGGAGTGAGCGCAGCCCTGTGAGAAGTCCAGGAGTGGGAGTGAGCGCAGCCCTGTGGGAAGTCCAGGAGTGGGAGTGAGCGCAGCCCTGTGGGAAGTCCAGGAGTGGGAGTGAGCGCAGCCCTGTGGGAAGTCCAGGAGTGGGAGTGAGCGCAGCCCTGTGGGAAGTCCAGGAGTGTCCAGAAGTGGGAGTGAGCGCAGCCCTGTGGGAAGTCCAGGAGTGGGAGTGAGCGCAGCCCTGTGGGAAGTCCAGGTGATGGGGGAATCTTGGCAGAGTGGACCCAGCAAAACAACATATCAGGGAGGGGAAAACAGGACTGCGAGAGAAAGAGGTCATTACACAGCTTCATGTCAAACTGGCACATGTGTAAAACACACACACAATCCCATGCAGAGGGCCCTTGCCAACTAATCGCTGTTTCTGGGATACCAACATGAGACCTGGTAACTGTGCTTGAGCATACCTGGCTGTCTTTCAAATACTGCAGCTGTTGCATCCATTCAGTCTATGGAAAGTGCAGTCCTGCCACTCGCCGTTATACAGACAGAATTTTGAAAAACCACCAACAGTCCTCTTCCTGTTGGTGGTTCTCATACGCTAAGCATATAATTATATTAGGTAAAGAAACGATGCTTCCTTTCTGACATTGGGACCTTTATTTTTGGTGACTGTGTGGGGTTTTTATGGCCCTACTGGTAAGTAAGTGTGAAAAGTGCAGGTGACGTCTAGTCCAGGGAAGGTGTTTAGTTCAGGTGTTTACACTCTGACTTTGAAGAACATGATCTGTGTAGCAGCTCTGCAGGTGAGATTAACTCTGGGCACCAATATGGCTTACAGGTGATTACCCACTTATCAATAAACACTGTCCTCAAGGGTGATAACGCTCAGGTTTTCCTCTCTAAACAACAGCCCTGGTTGATAGTAGTTTTTCCACATATCACAGGTATGGCTGACACACAAAGTAACAGACCAAGAAACAACTGTTAGTACAGTTCTAACATGTTTTAACCGCAGAACTTAAAAGTGCTCAGAAATTTACCTTTCTTTTGCACTGACCCTTTTGAAAGTGAATTCCCACTTCAGACCTGATATTCTGTGTTTTTTTAAGAGGAATTTGCTTTATTTTTGAATTATGGAAGGACAAATACTAGGTTGTAATGGAATGTAGGGAGGACATGTGACATATATTCTCAGTATACTCAGTGGAGTGCAACATGAGCACATCCTATATTTCACTCAATGTCACTCAATGTTCAATATGTCAAGTCAAAAACATAACGGCATCATATAGCATAACAAATCAACTTGTGTGCAATGCTATAACATTCCACAGGTAGGAGCTAGAGAGCAGGCGTTGCATGTCTAGCAGAGTACACTAACCCAGTGAACAGCCTGGTTTTAAAATCTTTAAAACGTTTTTAAAGTCCGAGACCCGCTAAGGAAACGTTTAAAGAGAAAGACGGAGAAAGGCCTGTTCTTTTGTACAGGAACAAAGCACGAGCAGTTAGGGCACATGGAAACTCTCAATGATTAAACTAACAACATGTAGCCAGAGTCCCTGAATATATACGCAAGCAAATAAGCCCTAAAACAAACCATTGTTCCACTACAAACATGTCAAGCAGTTACACAGGGAGAGACGGGTCTCCCCAGTCCACCTGTTGAGTCGCTGAACTCACCTGATTCAGCATTACTTGGAGCATGGTTTGGTCATCTACTCAACCACAACCACAAGGGCACAAAGCCTTCTCTTGAGGTGTCCTAAATCCCCCTGAGAGAGCCTATAGAGATTAGAGGGGAGGAAGGCTTTAACCTCATGATCGTTACTCACAGGATGGCCCTGGGACCCCAGTACCCCCCTCCCCTCCCCTACTACCAACACAGAAGCCAGGTGGCTGGTGTATGACACAAGCCTAAATTTGGTTCCATGTGTGGGTCTGTGTGAGAGTGAATGCGTAAGTATTTGCATGAGTGTGTTTATAGTTGTGTTCCAAAGCATTTGTGTTGTGGATGTATTTAAGTATGCAGGAGTTTATTTGCATTTGTGTGTGTTGTGTGTGTGTGTGTGTGCTTGTCATGTGTTCATGGCGAGCACATGTGTGTAGTCAAGAGCAGTTTATACTTCCTGAGCTCCAGGGAGAAAGTGCTGTGTAGTTGATGTTCCGTTCCAAGCAGCTGAAAAGATAACACTGGAGGGAGTCACAAACGGGGCTGATTCACCAGCTCCTGGATGAAGTCGTCTGGAGTCAATCATGCATCAGCCACATCGTTATGACACAGCGCTTTAAGTCACATCACATTTCATTCACTGCTTTAATAAGGGGTGTCGAGCCGGGGGGACCACCCCTCCCCTTTCTTTTTTGTTGTTTTTACTCCTTCAGAGAAAGTGCGGTAAAACCCCTGCGTTACCCCACTCTCCTCTGCTGGGCTCAGCTGGGGACACTTTTGGCTCACCTTTGTTCCCATGCAACTATTTTTAG